>JASAMW010006154.1:0-42133 GCA_030247985.1 Epsilonema sp. ZAB3_2
CGGTGAGCTGGAGGATTGTCGTCGCGTCCTTCGCCTCTCCTCCTCTCCTGGCAACACTTTACCACCCACTCTCGCTCCAACAGACGCCTGTACAACAAATACAACCATATTCCAGGTATAGGACATAAACAAGTGGGGGAATAGAAAGATATCTGCGTCGCTAGCTTGATTTCGCATCTGCCACGCCTGTACGATATAATGCTCGGAATGTACGATATTATGCTAGGAAACAAACAGGTACAAACAAAGTGGAACAAAAAAGTGGTACGAAAGTCGTTTTGAAGCAAAAGAAAGTGAGAATTATCGACCTTTCTCGGCGCTTCAGGTGCCGCCGGAACCTCAATAGGAATTGGCGAAGGTGTACTCGAGTCGTAATTGCACACCCAAGCCCCAGGGTGCGGTCCAGGATCTTTTGTTGAATCCGCCGTTTGTCATAGGGAGACATAGCCTGCAACAAACGTAAGAGCCACACTCTTTTTTATCTTTGATAATCTTTCCTTGTGCTTACAGGTTAGTACGTCGTCCAACGAGTAAAAGATGGTATAGTCAGGCCAGTAAGAGTTGGCTATGACATTCAAGGCGCGTATGCATAAAAAAGATTTGCAGATTTTTAAGTCCGTGCTTCGTTTACTCCTATTTAGCAGAAGTACATGCAAACTACGCAGTACAGACTTGAGTCCCATAGCCAACTCTCTCTGGCCAGACTATAGTGTCAGGTAGCTTACAGTGGTGTTTCGCTCCGAACGAGAGGCATGGCACCCGTGGGTTGTCATTCTTGAGCTTGTCATCGTTCTAATTTGCCCTCCACTGACGTTTTCTTGTTTCACAGTGCAACTGGTCTTTTGCTCTTGTTGCTGCTGTTGTAGTAGATGGTGGCTGTGTGGTGTGCGCTTGGGTATGCGATCGGATGCGAAGATTTTAGCCAGGTCAATCGAGTTGGGATCACTGCTGAGTTTGCTCAGCTGTTCGAAAGACGTCCACAGAAAGGGATTGTACTCCAGTGACTTACGCCAACACTCCGTCGCTCTCACAGCTCGATTTGACTGGCTATAAGTACACAAAAGAATTACACGTATAGTCACCGACACGATCAAGAGCGTGCTTGACAATTTTGGCGCTCCCGTGGCATTTTAGTAAATCTGGCATTTCTATACAAGAATAGCAACCGGCTTTTCGACCCTTTTTCAAAGCCGGTTGCTATTCTTGTATAGAAATGCCAGATTACGACGGAGCGCCAAAATTGTCAAGCACGCTCTTGATCGTATCGGTGACTATACATTCATCACGAAAAGAGCGGTTTTTGGTCGCTGCTCACTACGCCTGCACACATTCAAGAATTCTCATCAGTAGAATGTAATGGATTCGTAAAGCAAAAATCAAATCCGTTGTTCAATTTTTTAACCCCTCCTCTATTTCGCAGGTCAGCGCGACCAAAATGCGATCGCGTTTGTATATCGCCCTTCATATCGCATGCGGTCGCATTTTTTCAAACAGTTTTTTCCGAAAATGCTACCAGTAATCTCCGATGGCGTTTTGGACACTGTCCATTTTGTCGTCGGGGGTCGCATGTTGGTCGCGGCGACCTGCGAAATAGAGGAGGGGTTAATATGGGTATGGGTGCGGGGACTTACTAATAAATCCTAGCGAGTAATGCCAAGGCATAAGGGGCGGAAGTAGCAAAACTATCATCCGCCATCATCACAGTTTTCCCCTTGCCAGGCGCACGAACAAACTCTTGTAACACCTCCTCCGCCTCTTTCACTCTAGAAATAGGCACATAGTATCATTACTCTACCGTAAAATATGAATATCACCAAGAGCCATATCACAACATACATTAGAAAAGCAGACGAAAAATGAGAAAGAACACAACGCACTTGTCAAGCTCTGCGCAGCACTGTCCCAACAGATATTTCGCCTTCCACGTTTTGGCGCCGTATCTTTGCAGCAAAATATATGCAGAATTCGTCTTTCCTCCACGTAAATACGTATTTGCCAGCAAATACAGAGCTTCGTCTGATTTATCTAGAAAATACTTCGCATAGTCAGCACAAAGTACACACATTATGGATAGACATGCACCAAAAACCTCGACTGACACAATTTACACAGGCCTAAATCTTTACCCACCTTGTGAAAAGTAACATTCTGCAAGGAAGCAAGCATCCTCATTGGCATAATGATCTAGCGCTTCCCTAATCAACTCCTGTAAAAAGTGACGCAACACCATACTACAAGAGCAACTTGGTATGTACTGTACATACTTGGGCTAGGTTCGACAAACAGCTTACCTTTACAGAAATATCTACTTTTGATCCAGTTGTCATATTTACACCAACAGACACGGCGCTACTAGTAGTTTGATCAGCTCCAGTGAACGCTCAATCTTCGCCTTTCTTTCCTCTCCGATCGATGCCCAAGTTGACAAATAAAAGTACTCAACTTCCTTTCGTTTCGTTCTTCTCTTCCTTTTGTCGCTGTAAAATATTTTGACACATTCAGAACAGCGCCGTGTAATTTGTTGTAAAAAATACGCGAGATTTCGTAACTGCAGAAAAAATGTAAACAAAATCTATTTTACGAAATACAAATAAGCACAAACGCCCAATATTTTATCCAGCGCAAGTAAGCAAGTTTTCAATTTGTACACAATTTTTACAAATCGTATAACTTGATCTAGCGCCACCTAACCGTAATTATTTGGAATGGTCCGTGCTACCGTGTAGAAACACGTGATAATTGCTGGTCATTTCATTTCCTTCTTCCTCTGTGACAGGTCGGTCAGCTTTGATCTTGTTTTTTGAGGTGCGATTCTGTCTCTTTCCATCTGGAAGGAGTAAAAAAGCACAGATGATCTTATAACCGTTCAGATGTGCGAAGAAATCATGTTGAAGACAATAAACAGGAGCAAAAGAAAAGAAGACAGGTTACGGTAGCACAATTTTTGTAATAATAATTTGCTAATTGTGCATTGCATTTCGCTTTGAAAGCAATAATTTCAATTTTGAGTTATTTTTCAGTATGTTTGGCGTGAGTTCGGAAGAGGATCGTGAGGTGTGTTGTATACGTTTGGGCCGTCATCCACCGTGGTATTCCTGACGTCCCCCACGCCACTAACGTTGTCACTGCGAAGTGCACAGAGGGCAGTGGTGTGGGGTTCAAAACAGAGCCCCCTGTGTTGTCAGCGCATGCCGACAGTCTTATTCAATCCGTAAGCGAGCCTAAGATCTTCCTTCGAATCGTGATTCCAGACGAGCCGAATGGGTTTGTAGACGTCTGTATTAGCGGACCTTCACAGCGGTCCACGCCTCTGTACAAAGTATGGCGAAAGCGTAGACACCTACTAAATAAGTGGACCATAATTTGGCGCCACTCATTTAGAAAGGGCCCAGTCCACGCAGCGCCATACTTGTAGGTCCATCACAATACAGACGTTTGCAAGCCCATTCGGCTCGTCTGGAATACCCGATCCATGGTTTCCTTACCTGTAGTAGTTGTATTCAGCTCTACTGTACTACTTTCCCTCCAAATTAACCTGCTTGTTTGTTCAGGAAAATACTAACCCGCAATGGGCGACCCGTGAATTTACGTTTCGTTTCGAGCTGACGGAAGGCAAGCGAATCGACTGGAAAGCCAAGTTGATCGGCGATGGACGGCGTCTGCTACTGCAGCTGCCAACCACCGCATTGCCGGATGGTTCAAAGGAAAGGTACGGTAATGCCCAAGCATTGTGACATACTCGAGGTCGAGACTTCCCCATCGTAGTATAAAAAAATGGCATCAATATTCGATAATCAGCGTAAAAAAATTGAAAAAATATTTCATGACTTCGCATGCAAATTTCGGTACTATATTTTTCTTACTTTTTATGTATCCTGATTTCGATTATCGATGCCGTTTGTGAATATTTACCAATGATGAGGTGGATTGAGATCGCGCGACTACTGTCGTCTAGAGCGTGGCCCTTTGTGTATAGGTATACATACGTATTGATTTGTGGTTGATATTTTAGCTTTGTGGAGATGTTGGAGTATGCGGAAGAACGTTTGGGGTGCGAGGAAGTGTTGGTAGAGTTTGAAAAGGAACGCAAAGATCGGGCTCTGCTCATTCGGGCGTTGATGTATTTCGGATTCAAAATCCTACCGCCAAACGACGCCACGCAGCAGTTTCTCGCGCCCAATCGCTTCGCTATGGTGTACAAAATCTAATCCTGACTGTTTGCAATTAACCACTACTAGTATCAGCTAAACAGCAACAGGCATAGCGTGCATCTGTGTACTGTACTTGTGTGTGCTGCGCTGGCTGCTATTGCTAAACGTATTCGATTTATTTGATTTGTTCTGATTCAAGTATTACACGTCAGTATTCTATTCATTCAAAAGTACTGATGTTCGTGTCTGTCAAAAAATATGTGGCTTTGCATTCAACCAATAGCTGTATCAGTATCGCTACTTCGTATCACTTTTTGTCGAGTATGAAATGAACCAATAGTTCAACAATGTACTGAGTGCGCAAACATAAGAAATACCATACGTACATAACCAATTGAGATAACAACATCATGATGACGTGAAAGTCACAGCTTGAGTACAGCCACTAAGCATCAACAAAAAACAACAAAATGAAAAGGCACGACACATTTGGAACTGTCGAAAATAAAGCGCTGATAAACATACACAACCCACAACCTGTGTAAAGGCAGCTTGATCTGTGCTGATAACTCCTGCTGTAGTTTAGTGCGTACGTACGTACGTACGTTACGTACATACATACCCATCTCACCTTTGTTCTAGTGGGGTGATATACTAATACGTATTGCGTGCAAACCCGGATAAAATGCGGCATAAATGAGGTGTAAATACAATAGTAAATACACAACGCTCGCAAAAATATTTTGGCAAAAACTTCGGAATACATTTGCGATGCGAAAGTTTAAAAAGTACGTACGGTTTAGTACTTGTACGTGTATAATTCATATACTACGTGTCACACCATGACAACGTCGGTTGCATTGCCCAACTTTACATGTTTGGGCGGCGTCAAGCTTTTCTGTGCTCCCTTGGGTCTCGAGTACAACTGTGCCACCAGGCCGCTATTTCCCGCAGGCGCGTTGGCCTTGCCCAGCCGGTGAGTCACGTCCCTGAGCAGTTGGTCCCTCTGTTCGAAGCATTCCTTCCAGCCTTCCGTTCCTCTCCTCTTCGCCTGACTCGCATTGACGGCCGTTTGTCGCACCAGAGGCGCCAGCTCTTTCCCAGTCACCACGACGCCGTCGAACAACGGCCCGAACGCAGCCGTCTCCCCGCCTTCTTCGCCAGTCCAGCCTCGCGTCTGAACGCGAATGCGAAAGAGGTCGCCCGGCATCGGATAGACCACGATCAGAACGTCGCAGAAGTCGGTGGCGATGATGGATCGACGGTACTCGCGCCAGTGCTCCGACCAGACGATGTGGATCTCGTCGTTGCCGATGTGCCGCAGCGTCTTCATCTGCAGTTCGGATCGCTCCAGTCCGCTCGAACTGGCGGACGACGCCAGACGCGTACTCACGTGAAAGAGCAGTTCGGCGCTGGGCGACGCGAAGTAGGGCGCGGATCCGTGGCCGGGCAAACCGCCGGCGTAGCCCGGATGACTCCCCAGCTCCACTTCCCAGCCTAGTCCTGCCACGAACGCCTCGAAGCCCACGGAGCCCCTGGTATTGCCAAGAATCGATTCTTTGTCCTCCTGTCCCTCAGCCACGTAGATCACTGCCAGTTTATGACAGGCGCGTCCCAGAACCTTGTCCAGATGCTTCAGCTCCCTCTGCAGCCGTCCGCCTTCTGTCTGCAACAGATTGAGACGCCATCGAGGATTCCAGCAAACCAGGGCTAAATCGCCAAGGGCTCCTCGCCATGTCGCCATAAAGTCGTCTCGCTCTATGTTCTCCTCCTCCTCCACCTCCTTCAGCCTACGAGATGGCTTGGCAGAGGCAGAGAGTGAGAGCTGATGCATAGCGCTGCGTATCTTTGATTCGTGCTCCATCTGTCGCTCCTCTGACGGACGGGGAAAGTTGGAGTGCGGCACGGCTTCGGGACTCGTTTCGGCCAAGTTGAACAGGAGCGACTGAAACGCCTCCTTCGCCCCACCAGCGGAGGCCGTGCTTCCACCGGAGCCAGTGGAGGAAGTCTGTCGAACCTGCCTTTTCCTTCCTTTCAACTCCTCCGCAGCTTTCTTCAGCCACTCAATCCCTTCTTCTTCCTTCGCTTGCCGCCCTCCTCCTCTCCCTTTTCCTCTCGTCACCTCCTCCAAATCCCAGCAATGTTTTCCCAGCACATCTCTCACCGTCCATCTGGCGCATGCTTCCTTCGACTTGCACGGACTGACGGACCAGACGCCGTCCTCATTGGTGCCCAGAAATCGTGCGGCTCCCGCCTCCTCTATGTCCGCAGAATCCAAGGAGCTCAACTGAGCAGAGGAGAAGCTGGGAAGGGGATACTGACGCCAGGACTTCAGCAGAAGCTTGTGACAGGCGGAGGCGCAAGAGTAGAGCTCGTTGTTCTCGTCTTGCAGGCAGAGAGTGAGAACGCGTAGGATGGAGTGCAGGGGAGGTTCCTGTGAGGCGGCCGCTTCTTCGTCTTCTTCCTGCGACGTAGTAGTGAAGGTGGCGCGGAAAGCACTGGAAGGAGCAGACAGACACCATTCGGTCAGCTGGAGCAGCAGCCGGTGGCCCAGGTGCAGCTGCGCCTTCGCCTCTCGCAGCACCACCTCCAACGTGCGACAGTACACCGGAATCAGCTTCTCCGCCGTTTCGCCGCCTCTCGTCAACACCACAGAGAGATTGTCGCATACCTGTAGCAACAGAAACTCACAGTACAGTACAGTACAGTACGTACAATGCATGCGCGCTGAATACATCCACGAACGGGTGGCGTGGGTAAAAAGTACTGTACGATATCGGCCGTGCCACTGTGTAACTCAATTGGCAGAGCACTCGGCAAATTAAAAGCGAGGGAACTTGGTTCGAGTCCCAGCAGCACAGTGTGGATTTTTTCTTTCGACAGAGTCATGTAATCTCATGCATCCACACATTGAAATAGATAAGTAGATATGTACCTGAACGGAGACTTGGGAGCGTTCCCAGAGCACTGTGAGTAAGCAGTCCAAGACTCGAGCCTTCACGCCTCCATCCGTCCCCTTTCCATCCAAGGAGGAGAGGAGGACGCAGAGTCCGTTGACGGCCACCCGCCTCCACTGCTGTTCCTTAGTCGGGTTTCTGGCCAGTTCCAGCAGCAACGCCGCCGCCTCCCCTTTCATCTTCTCCGCCTCCGCCGCCTCCCCTTTCATCTTCGCCGCCTCTCCTTTCATCTTCACCGTCTCCGCCGCCGCCTTCTCCTCCTCCTCCTTCGCATTTCCGGCGGGAAAGCAGGCCAACGTGGCGAGAAACCCCAGCGCTTTCTCCACCTCCGCCGACAGAAGCGGCGTACGCACGCGCACCAGCTTCTTGGCCGCCGCGAAGCACACGGGGGCGAAGAGACGCCAGCGCGGGTGCGCGAAGAGCCGCGGTGAGCAGAGACTGCGCACGAGCAGCGTCCGTAGGCCGTCGTCCGTCTCCCAGTCTTCCGGCGACCACTGGCCGAGGGAGTGGTGGAGCAGGGCGGACGCCTCCTCCTCCCCCAGACCTCCGTCCGACTCCAGAAGGACGCTGCACAGGGACTCCAGCGCCACCAGGCGACCGGAGCGGAAGCGATCCGAAGGCAGCGAGAGCGCCTCCAGCAGCCAGGGCGCAGTCAGGTGGACGGGCGGAGCGTAGAGGGGCGTGGGGGCGGGGAGACCGTCCACGGACACGCCCTGATTCGCCCGCACTCGCACCAGCATCTCCGTCACCCGCGACACGGCAGAGACGGCGCGAAAGTGGATGGCCGGGTCGCGGATATCTGCAAAAAAGATAGGGTACTGTGGGGTAAACCCGGACACCTAGTAGTATATCTCAGCAATCATGTGTTCGACCGATCGAGACAAGTATTCTACCAATCGATTCCTTCAACTCTCCTAGCTTTCAAATGAGCTACCATGCTAATCATTTGCTGAAGCGACCAGTTCAGACCAGCTTAGGTGTCCGAGTTTACCCCGTGTCTGGGTTTACACCATAGTACCCTACATACCGTATCTACCGGTGCATAACTACCCCCAATGCACAGCCCCCCCCCCCTAGCCCCATATTGGCAAAACAAAAAAGTGCCCAATGCATAGCCACCCCCTATGCATAGCCCCATATGTACTGTAGAGTACGTGAAGCTACCTATATAAGCTGGTGGTCATAAGCTACCCATAGACACTCCCACACCAAGATAAGATGCCTTAAAGACAGTAGGCCAGCAGGTTTGAAGTACCTTTCAGGTAAGACCTCGCCTCTCTCTCTCTCTCTCCTTTCACTTTATTGCCAGCCGCGTGTCTTGCGTCTCGCTCGGATATTATGTATCAGCGTCTTCCCCGTCTACGCAAACGAGCGCAGGCTGTCCGCATTGGTCCCAACACAAAAATTCCTTCGATTACGATTGAACAAAATTACGTGCATACAATTTTTATGAGTGATTAAGCTATATTTATAGAAACTTTGGGTTTTGCAGGAATGTACACATGGTAAGGTCTTACCTGAAAGGTACTTCAAACCTGCTGGCCTGCTGTCTTTAAGTCTGCTTGGGGTGTATCGTACTAGAATAACCCTGAGTTGGTCTCAATTATGCCCTAAATCACGAGGCTTTCGACCAACAAAATATGCCTCTGTGCACCTCTCAAAAACATAAAAAATGTCCCATGCATAACCCCCCCCCCCCCCCCCCCCCCAATGCATAGCTCCATATAAGACCTCTCAATTTTTGTATTATAGCCCCATGTGGCTATGCACCGGTAAATACGGTAGTTACCAGCTATCAATCAATTGTACGACTGTACATCGTCACACCGTTACACTTGCATACATACCTATGTACGTACGTACCTATATACTGTATGCACTAAAAAGTGGTCACATTACCTCCACAGTACGTATGCATACACAATACATGCAAAAAGAGCGGTCAAGAACCCGTCATTGGGAGCAACTTCCGAGTCATTTTACATGAGGGGACAGTCACGTGGTAACCCAACGGCATCGGACCACCCCTTATGTGTGCCAATTTTTTCTTTTGTGGGGACGCGCCCCGAGAGGAAGGCTTCGTGTGCTCGCTTTTATATGACAGGGGAGTTTTGAAACATCAGATTTGTGAGTTGACCCAGACGCGCGTACGTAATGATACATACAGTAGGTGGTGGTGTGGTTGGTTATAGTCTGGCCAATAGCAGTTGGCACTTGGACTCAAGGCGCGTTGCGTAAAATAGATTTACAAATGCGGATTTCTGTCCACGCTTCGTGTACTCCTATTTAGCAGAAGTACATGCAAACTACGCAACTCGCCTTGAGTCCAGGTGCCAACTGCTATTGGCCAGACTATAGTACCCGTGATGCCGCCATCAGATTAGCGTAGATTAGCGTACGTACGTTCGATGTATGTCCGAAAAAGCATGGACAATGGACAGCTGGGTACTTTTTGAGGCTTACGTAGAACGTACTGTACGTTGTCTGTAATCTTGCGGCATGACTCTTCTACCTACAGCTTCATACTTTCATCTGCTTTTGATCCCACGCATAGCGCCCCCTATGCATAGCCCCATATGGGACCTCTCAATATTTGCATGGGGCTATGCACCGGTAAATACGGTAGTAGATGTGCAAGCTACCGTTGATATTTCCAAGGGATCCGAGTATCCGTTTCCAGACCAAGAACCAGACGTGATCCAGACTGGGCGTCTCTCCTCCTGCATCCGCTCCGGCCCTCGGCGTCAGTTCTACGTCCTGGTGACCGTCTTCCTCTTCTTCTTCCTCCTCCTCCTCCTCCACTGCGTTGGCGCCGTTGGTGATGAGAGGAGACGGCGTCATGGAATCACGATAATCCTCAGCGCCGCCGAACAGTTGCACGCTTTCTCGCGCTCCACGTCCTGTAGCATCGCAAAACAAAACACTACTAGTACGTATGGAATGTATGTAAAAAGAGTACGTAAATGTGTGTACTGTACATAGGTAAATGCGTGCACCCCCGTTACGAGGAGCATGATTGGAACAACAGTCAAAATAAGAACCAGAACGAAAGACGAAAATTTTTGGTCAGGTAAAACAGCAAACTCTTGTGTACGTACGTTCCGCGTAAGTAGAGTACTGTGGGGTAAACCTGGACACCTAAACTTTTCTGAACTTGCCGCTTCAGGATATGATGAACATGGTAGCTCATTTGAAGAGGATAGTTCAAGGAATCGATTGCTAGAATACTTGTCTCAATCGGTCCTATGGTTGCTGAGATGTACTTCTAGTAGGTGTCCGGGTTTTTACCCCCGTGTTCGGGTTTACCCCACAGTAACCTATACATTCCACAGTACGTAGCATACCACCATCAAAAACCTATATCCACCATATTCAGTAAAGACGATGATTGGATTGGTTGATAGCGACCCCGCGGTATTTAGTGAAACTTTGGATCGGTGTCTGCGGGGTCGTCCACGTCATTTGTTGTCAACTTTTCTTTTCACTCGCTCCTTTGACGCTTCCAGATGATTGAACAAGGTCGACGACCCCGCAGGCACCGATCCACACTTTCAATAAATACCGCGGGGTCGCTATCGACCAACCCAATCGCCTACTGCATATGGTGGATACTATATTATATACAAGCCTTCACACTATCGTACGTATGTACAGAACAGTATTGTTACGTACTGCGTACGTATGGCAATAGCGTCCGAGGCCAGTAGTAGTGTACGTAAACTAGTTCTAGGTATGTAAGGCGAGTTAGCCAAAAGTCCCCGGACCGGTCCCTGGTGGGGTTGCCAAAGTCCGCAGCTGTGTCCGAGGGTAACGGGTTCGATTCCCGTTCGGTCCTATTTCTCTCCCCCCTTTTCGGGGCCCGGCTATCGCCATACGGAACGCGGCACGTCACATGGAGGACCGACGAAAAGGAACCCGAAGCCGTCAGGAGGTGCTGGGCAGACACCTTGATCAAAATGCCTCGGACCAGGAGTGTCCAGTAGTGGACGGCGAGGGCGCCTGCTTGGCGGGCGGGATGTTACGTACTGCGTACGTATGGCAATAGCGTCCGAGGCCAGTAGTAGTGTACGTAAACTAGTTCTAGGTATGTAAGGCGAGTTAGCCAAAAGTCCCCGGACCGGTCCCTGGTGGGGTTGCCTAAGTCCGCAGCTGTGTCCGAGGGTAACGGGTTCGATTCCCGTTCGGTCCTATTTCTCTCTCCCCCCTTTTCGGGGCCCGGCTATCGCCATACGGAACGCGGCACGTCACAGTATGTACCCCCGTTGTAGTGCCTCTTCACTTCTACCTTGCTCAGAGGACAGTCCGCATCCGCCGAGGAAGCTGTTGCTGTCCATGCTGACGCTGCCGAGACTCGCCTTCTCCCCAGCCTCCCCCTCCTCTTCCTCCTCCTGCTGCTGCTTCCTCCGCTCCTGCTCCTTCTGCTTCGCCGCTTCCGCCGGCGACTCCAGCACCACGCTTCGTCGTTTCAGCGCAGCCGCCGCCGCCGTAGACAGGCCTGTCAACGGAGACTCCGACGTCGACCGCATCGTCTTCATCTTCTGACTCCCGCTGTTGCTCGTCGCAGCTTCACGAACCGTGGGCTAAAAAAGACGGTAAATGCAGGGGAGAAAGTGTGACGATGGGCGGAAGGATATCGCTCGGGCCAGGACGGGCAAGGTTAGAGGACCATAAATTTCACTTTCAATACGCCAGAAAGAAAAACGCCACACTGTGCGGACAGTGGACACCCGAACCCAGACCTCCAAGAGACCATAAGTCGGTGAAACACTACACAATACTTGTATCGCACGCATGTATTACATGCAATCTGTTGCACACCTTGGTTCCTCATAAACAAACGTGCTTCATTACTGTACTGTACCTTGACGGGAGCAGGGACGGATTCCGAGTGTCTGGGCGTGGAGTGGCAGAAATCGTAATGCTCCAACAGACGTGCCTGCTGCTTGCCTCCTCCTGCCTCCTGACTGTTGTTGGCAGCAGCCGAATTGTTGTCCTTCGCCCTCGCCTCTCCCACCCTCCTCTTCATTTTCTGCTCCGTCAGCCTCTCCAATGGCGGATTCTGCAGATCGATCTGATAGAAGTTCAGAGCCAGCGCCCGCGTGACGCTTTCCAACACCTTGCTCCATTCTTCCACCAGCTCTGGCCACGCCGTCCGCTGTTCCAGCGTTGACAACAGCTCGTCCCACAGGCGGGAGCTCACAGGCACGCGGCACACAGCCGCCGCCAGTACCCAGGTGATAAGCAGCGTTTGCAGCAGGGACGTCACCACGCCTTTGGCGAAGTGGTAGGAGTCGACGGCGGCGGGCGGGTTCGACTTCAGCGTGTGCTGCACCACGCGCAGCAGACAGCGCAGCAGGTGCACCCAGGTCTCCTGACTCAGCTGGACGAACGGCGGACGCTGAGGACTGGCGATGTCTTTCAGCAGTCCCAGGATGCGATGACTGATCTGGAAGGCGACTGGCCTCCGCTCCTCCACCAGATACGGACTGAAGTAGAAGCAGCAGAGCAGGTTGATGGCCATCTGTACGCTGGTTTGCAGACCCGCGGCTACGTTCTCCTCTTCCACCAGCTTGCCGGTCCAGGCGGGCGAGGAAGGTTCAGCCATGAACACCGGCACGTCCTCCATGTACACCCATTCTCGGAGGGTGCGGAAGATGCGGCCGATGACGCCGTAGCACTCCATCGGCAGGAGGAAGCCTTCCCTGAGCACGGACAGCGTGAAATTCACGTCCTCGCGCGTCTCGAACAGAACCCCGCGCACCACCTCGTACATCGGCGGCAGTTTCGTTTGCTGCTGTGCAGCGGTTGAAGCAGAAGAGAAGGAGGAAGCGGGCGACGATGACGTCATCAGAGCAGACGCGTCGCCGGACGACGACGACGAGTTGCTGAAGGAATCGTTCAGCGTGCGATGACTGAAGGCGTAGGCGCTAATCCAGCGGATGATACAGTAGCGACACAGGGTCATCGGCTCCGTGGGACCGTACGGGTTCCAGCCTGAGGGTCCGAGTCCGAGGGGAGGAGGCCGTTTTCCTCCTCCTCCTTGCTCTTCCTGCCATTATTGCCGTCATTGCTGTTGTTATTTGGCGTTGTTGTTTTGTTCTTGTTGTAGTTGCTGTACAGATCCACGCCTTGCCACTGGAAGTGCGGAAAGGCGACGCTGGCGTAGTGCTTGCGTACTCGGTCGAACAGGAAGCGCATGCAGCGCCGCTCAGCCTCCGCTTTCTTCTCCAGCTCCCACTCCAGTCGAGAGCTCTCCTTCACTATCGTGTCGAACACCTTGTCCATAAACACCTAAAACCATAATAGCCTACCTTGAGGGGAAATTTGGGCCGTGAGGTGGTTCATGCAACCTCATCATATAGGGTACTGTGGGGTAGAACCGGACACCTAAGCTATTCTGAACTTGCCGCTTCAGCAAATGATGAAATAGGTAGCTCATTGAAGGACGAGAGTCAAGGACTTTATCGGTAAGAATACTTGTCTCAATCGGTCGTATGGTTGCTGAGATATACTGTACTTGGTGTCCGGGTTTACCCCCGCGTCCGGGTTTACCCCCATGTCAGGATTAAACCCACTGTGCCCTATTTCTTGGTCAGAAGGAGCAAAACTGTAGTCAGTGAAACCAACCTCATACACTACAATCCTTGCACTGCATGCTAGTAGTATCTGAAGATTTATGTAATTTCACCAATTCTGCCCCTAGTTAAAGAAGACGAAACAATCAGGGTTGTTCAGCTTCCCCCTATCCCCCAAATTACCCGCATTCCTACACGGCGATGGCGATTCATAAAATAACTGTCATTGCTAAGACTTTGACTCAGTATTTTACGTAACATAAAAATAATAAAATCAGCTGTACAAAAAAGACGTGTAGCGGTTTCTTCAAAGAGAGAAGATAGGCCGGGTATCTTGTAAACAGTACTACACTCTACACATACATACCTCCTGTCTTCATTCATACACTGCAATGTCCTACCGACCCATTTTCCCTCCATATATCACGTATAGGGTACTGTGTGGTAAAACCGGGACACCTAAGCTTTTTGAACTTGCCGCTAGAGAAATGATGAGATTGTAGGTCTAGTTTGAAAGAGGAGAGTTAAAGGGAATAGAGTGGTAGAATACTTGTCTCAATCGGTCGTATGGTTGTTGAGATATACTAGGTGTCCGGGTTTACCCCCGTGTCCGGGTTTACCCCACAGTATCCTACATACCTGAAGAAGGCCTGACGCTTCTTTAGAGCCGGGTTGTAGCACTCTTTCGGGCAGCTGGGGTACAATCGGCGCATTTCGATGGGAGTAAGGCGGACAGATTGTCACGTCCAGATGCACTCTGGAGCGCGGGAAAAAGCCGGGTTGCTCGCAGCGCTCCTGGAGCATCTTCTCACTGCTTTTGGTCGCGTCAGCCAACGGCATATGCGGCACCAGTACCGCGAAGATATTGTCCAGCTCCTCCATAACATCCTGATTGCGTCCCATGCTCAGCGTCTCGTACCACATCACGAAGAGCCTGGTGGCGATTTTGCGCAACGGAATCACGTTCGAGGGATGCAAGCACTTCTTCAACGCGTTCCCTATCGCCTGGAACTGCCAGCGCTGACTGAGCAGCTCGGGCAAGTAGCAGATAATCTGCTCCAGTGTCCATAATGCAAACTCTATCTCTCCTCCCGACGAGCGGCCGGACGTGGAGGGACTAAGCTCCGATTGACACAGCAGATCGTGAAACAGGTGAAATGCTTCCACGTGACTTTGTTGCAGAAAATGACGCCGATCCTCGACGTCCAGCGCTTCCAGAGCGAGTTTCAAATGTTTCACGCGGGATGGCGCGTCGCGTTTCACGTCTTGAAAACGCGACGCGTGCGCTGAGGGGGCGGCGTGATGAGGATGCGAAGAAGCGGAAGAAAAGGAAGCGGATGAGGCAGCTAGGGCCGCGCTTTCCGCCTTTGCTTTGTTCTTTCCCGAAAACATTAGCCCGCTTTCTGAGATACTGAATCCGCACACAGGTATGTACAGTATGGTTAGCGTTAGGTCAGAAACGAGCGCTAGCGAGCTTCTTTTTTCTTTCTTCTTCTTCTGACCATTCTGTCGTTACTCTTCCGTTCAAAGCTCTATTATTCGCGCATCTTGCTGGCCCTCTATTAGATGCAGCGCATTCCTTGCGATGCTCGTGGCGTCGTGCTCATGAACTATGGATATGGATCATCGATCATGATGAACGTTCCGCGAAAAATCAGAAATTGTCGTCCATGGACTACTGGAATTCTTTATCTAGGTGTACATGATTGTCGTCGTCCAAATCGACTTGCTGTTTTTGATATATACAAACTATAATCAAGCATTACAATAAAACAATGAGTCTGTCACCCCTTAACTATATAAAAAATATATCAAAAATATATACTTCTGCTTAGGGGAAGAATGGAGGACGCAGTGTAAACGAAAGAAGCAGGCTCATATTCGCACCAATCCACTCTTATGTTTCAACAAGATCTGCAAGTCCTTGGTTTCAACACGAAAGATCGGTCTACCCTCACTAGCGCGAATCCACGTGCGCGCCTCTCAGGAGCGCGAAACCCAAAATAGCGCCATGAGGTGAGCGCGTCATCTCACTAGCGCGATTTGCATGTGCGCGCCTGGAAGTTTGCGCAACTCTTATTTGCGCGACACCTCGAAAAAGCGATTTTATGTTTTCGCGACCCTCCAAAAGCGCGATTGTATGATTTAGCAACATGTCAAAAGCGCAATTCGCTACAAGGCATTTTGTTTTACAAAATGTAATCAAAGAATGCAAGTTGTGCTTTTTCAAAATAGGCTTAGGACGGGGCTCAGGCTTTAGGCTTAGGCTGAGGCTTAGGTATTTGATGCAGAGGCTCAGCCTACTGCTTGTTTCATCCTGTTCTTCAGTGTGTTGAAGAGCGCTTCTCTGGAAATGCACCTTAGTACCTTTTTATGGTCCAGCAGCCATTTTCCAAACATATTGGGACTTCCGCATTACATTGCTGACCAGTTTGCAATTTAACCCCTCATGTATGCTGAGATACGGCTGCTGGTAGGACCAATTTTTTCCCCCACTTGCCCGCCACTTTTTTCAAAAATTCTTAGCATCATTCTACTCCATTTTCTTCGCTGATTTCGGTTTTGGGCATGCCCCTTCGATATTTTGATGAATACACCATAAAAATTGACGAAAATGATCAAATTAGCCAAAATTACCACGTTTTGGACTATATCACGCCATATTCATCAAAATATCGAAGGGGCATGCCCCAAACCGAAATCTGTGAAGAAAATGGAGTAGAATGATGCTAAGAATTTTTGAAAAAAGTGGCGGGCAAGTGGGGGGAAAATTGGGCCTACCAGCAGCCGTATCTCAGCATACAGGAGGGGTTAAATTGCGAACTAGTCAGCAATGTAATGCGGAAGGCTCAATATGTTTGGAAAATGGCTGCTGGACCATAAAAAGGTACCTAAGGTGCATTTCCAGAGAAGCGCTCTTCAACACACTGAAGAACAGGATGAAACAAGTAGTAAGCAAGCCTAAGCCTAAGCCTAAGCAAGCCTAAGCCTAAGCAAGCCTTAGCCTAAGCAAGCCTAAGCCTAAGCAAGCCTAAGCCTAAGCCTCAGCCTCAGCCTAAGCCTAAGCCTGCGACTGTTCAAGTTGTATCCAGCGTAACGCCGGGTGTGTACCATATGGGGGCAGGGACAGAGTAGGGTCACAGGAACACACTAACTTCTAGATGGTAGGAAATCACCCTTTGCGCTAATGAGATATGCGCAACTGGGACTTCGCGCTAGTGGATATTTGCGGACATTTTTCGGCGCGCAAAGTACGTGTCGCGCTAATGAGAGAGCGCTCTTCTGGAAAACGCGAACATTTGGTGACGCGCTACTGACACTTCGCGCTTTTGATTTCGCGCTTCTGGGTGATGCGCAACTGCGATTCGCGTAATTTTAATTTGGCCTGTTTGATCCTGATGTCGTCCAGTGATTTCCTCTTCGTTTACACAATAACGTTATTCATTCTTCCCCTAAACCCTATTATATGTTTTGGATTATCTCGATGTAGTTGTAAAATTTGCATTTCCGCTCAAGTGGAGGTTGGGGCCTGCGAACGAGAGAAGAGAGACAGACAGACAGGCGGAGTGCAGTGCAGCGGAGAAGGAGGAACACGAAAGGGAACCAGGGGAAAAGCGCGCAGATTTCCAACTTTAGCAGTGAGTGGACGCTTTCCGAGCGATCCGAAAATCAGATCCGAGATTATGCAGAAGATGCAAAGAGAGTTTGGCGCGATGAAGTTGGCATCGGGAGATCACAGCTCATCAGGTGGCGGAAAAGGTATGATAAGGTGTTTTCGTCGAGCGGTTCCGCTCGTTTGGTTTCGTTTGTAGGCCTACTGATTTCAGTCTAGTATGTAAGATCTGCGACGGCGGGTTATTGCATGAGCCTACCGTGCATTTGTGGGGGTATGAATCAAACTTTTATCGTTTTGAGATGCGCAGCCGCAAAATTTTGCCAACTGGGCGCTTACATTAGGCGATATACAGAGTGTCTCAAAATAAACCGAACACTTTCCCGTGCAGGTAACTCTGGAACCAGACGTTGGATTTTCATGCGGTTTTTTTGTATTTAGTAGCCAAGGCTTCAACTTAGATGTGTACAAAATTTCAGCTGTGTGGTCCACATACCTCGGAAATTACGACGGGTTAAATCTCGAAGCTCAAAATCGACATTTTTCTTACTATGGGGAAAATAGCGGTCTTAGTGTTTCAAGATATCCTGTTTCATGCGATTGCTATGCTGGCACTTGGGATAATGCATGAGATACACATTTACTGGCATTTTGGAACATCTTTCTTCATTATGAAACTAATTTTATTTTGGACCATGCACAGAATTACCCCAAAATCGGCACTACCTGCTCGAAAAACTTTCGTTTTTGACCGCCGGAGAAAGAAGGTGTTTGAGCAGCTTCCACTGGGCTTAGGAAGCTAAAATTTTGTACACATCTAAGTTGAAGCCTTGGCTACAGAATACAAAAACCGCATGAAAATCTAACGCGTGGTTCCAGAGTTACACGCGCGGAAAGGTGTTCGGTTTATAATGAGACACCCTGTACATAGTATACTGTATGTGCCTGCAAAAATTATGGTGTAGTTGCATTCTTTTGCTTTATGATGGTGTTTTGTGCGTGTTTCAGAACCTTCAAGTACCTTAGCTTTGAGAGCCAACTCAGTGCGAGTGAGCTTCTCTGCGGATCGCTTGGTCTTCCAGTATCACGTGGATATTCAACCGGCAGTGGACCTTCGACGCAGGAAAGCTGAGTTGGTCTCTGCGGCACTGGGTATACCGAAGGAAATGCTGGTGTTCGACGGGGCCATTCTCTACCTGACGGCGAAACTTCCTGGCACGGAAATCGGCGGAGAGGTGACATGCGAACGACAGAGTTCTATTCTAGCATGCCAATACTTATCAAGATGTACAATGGACGAACGACGGCATGCGTAAAGTACCGAACTTACAAAACGCAGGTGTAGGGTACTGTGGGGTAAACCCGGACACGGGGGTAAACTCGGACACCTAGTAGTACATCTCAGCAACCATAACGACCGATTGAGACAAGTATTCTTCCAGTCGATTCCATGAACTCTCTTCTTTCAAATGAATTAGCATGAATTCATCATTTGCTGTAGCGGCAAGTTCAGAAAAGCTTAGGTGTCCGGGTTTACCCCGTGTCCGGGTTTACCCCACAGTACCCTACATCCACGTTTTCCATCAGCAGAAAACTGTGTTCTCCGTCCCGAAGCGTCTTCGTTTTTGTTCCTACTGTAATGCTTCGTTCGCTTCGGACCAGAAGACAGTATTCTGCTGACCTTTTTGATGGGTCAAACGTGCCGATTGTTGCAGGCTGCCTGTTACTCAGTGCCGGCTCAGAGTGGACGTGGAGACGCTGTGACGGTGAAAGTGAAGCTGACGAACGAGTTGCCGCCCTCTTCTGATCAGTGCTGCACCGTCCTCAACGTGCTCATCAGAATATGTTCAGTAGGTAGCTGGGTAAACCCGGACACCGGTAAACCCGACACCTAGATATCTCAGCTATACCATAGGACCTTGAGACAGTATTCTACCAATCGATTCCTTGAACTCTCCTCTTTCAAATGAGCTATAGTCTGGCCAATAGCAGGCATTTGGACTCAAGCGGTTGTAGTTTGCATGTACTTCTGCTTAAACAGAAACTATTTTACACTTTACGCAACGCGCCTAGCCCAAGTGCCATATGGCCAATACCATGTTCATCATTTGCTAGCGGCAAGTTCAGAAAGAGCGTTCCGTTTCCCCGTGTCCGATTTACCCCATAATACCTCATTTGTTTTCTCCGTCAGCTTTCTTTTTCTTTCTTCTTTTATGTAATACGTGTATAAAAAGACATATATGGTAAGTATAGAATATTTGTGTTGTTTTAGGATTGAGCAGAAGGGATTTGGGCCGTGCATAATCCCAACAAGCAGCATTAAGCGTACAAGTAACGCAACACTAGCCCTTCACATTTTTACTCTGCCTTCTATTGCTCCCAAAAGTAGACATATAATCAGCATATTTTATTTCCTTTTTTTTCTAGGCTTGTAGGTATATTTTTAGTTTATATTTATATTTTCTTCCTATTTGGTTATCCTTTTATCTATATTATAGCTAGTTTTTATTTTCTCTTTTTTGGGTTTTATCAAAATATCGAGGGGATCCCAAACGAAATAGAAGAAAAGAGTAATGGTAAGATTTTAAAAGTGGAGGGAAGAGGGGTATTTTATGTCGGTATATGTTTCTCTGTTTTAATTAGTGTCCTTAACCCAGGTTATAGGAATATAAGCTGGTGTGGAAGTCTAGTAGTGACAGCTTAATTGCGTAGCTTCAGTACAGTAATATGGGCTATGCATAGGAGCTATGCAAGCACTTTTTATGTTTTCCAGTATGGGTATGCTTTCACGGTAAATCGGATGTAATTGTAGGTATCCTATTGTATGCAAAGTGATTGTGAACGTTAAAGGAATTCCATTATTATCCTCGAGCGCTTTATTTATCTGGAGGGGGAGTTATTTATTTCTAGGACGTTACGATGGAGAGGGTATGTCTTTAGTGAGTTTACTTGTCCTGTTATATCTGGGAGCGGGAGGAGTAAAGAAGATTTTGTTTTTACCTTTTTTGTTTTTTTTTGCTTTTTGTTAACTGCTGGATCTGGTTCAGCCCCTTCTTCCGTCCGCGTCAACCCGTGTACGGTTCCGTTGACATGGGGTTGGGTTGACATTAAATGCCCATACATATGTGTTACTTATTATATACACGTATGTACATAACAAGAAGAAAGAAAAAGAAAGCTGACGGAGAAAACAAATGAGGTATTATGGGGTAAATCCGGACACGGGGTAAACCCGGTAAGCGCTCTTTTCTGAACTTGCCGCTTCAGCAAATGATGAACATGGTATAGTCTGGCCAATGCAGTTGGCACTTGGGCTCAAGGCGCGTTGCGTAAAATAGATGTACAAATACGGATTTCTGTCCACGCTTCATGTACTCCTATTAAGCAGAAGTACATGCAAACTACGCAACTCGCCTTGAGTCCAAATGCCAACTGCTATTGGCCAGACTATAGCTCATTTGAAAGAGGAGAGTTCAAGGAATCGATTGGTAGAATACTTGTCTCAATCGGTCCTATGGTACTTAGCTGAGATATACTAGGTGTCCGGGTTTACCGCGTGTCCGGGTTTACCCCACAGCACCCTACCTACTGATACATACCTTCTGATGAGCACGTTGAGGACGGTGCAGCACTGATCAGAAGAGGGCGGCAACTCGTTCGTCAGCTTCACTTTCACCGTCACAGCGTCTCCACGTCCACTCTGAGCCGGCACTGAGTAACAGGCAGCCTGCAACAATCGGCACGTTTGACCCATCAAAAAGGTCAGCAGAATACTGTCTTCTGGTCCGAAGCGAACGAAGCATTACAGTAGGAACAAAAACGAAGACGCTTCGGGACGGAGAACACAGTTTTCTGCTGATGGAAAACGTGGATGTGGGGTACTGTGGGGTAAACCCGGACACGGGGTAAACCCGGACACCTAAGCTTTTCTGAACTTGCCGCTACAGCAAATGATGAATTCATGCTAATTCATTTGAAAGAAGAGAGTTCATGGAATCGACTGGAAGAATACTTGTCTCAATCGGTCGTTATGGTAGCTGAGATGTACTACTAGGTGTCCGAGTTTACCCCCGTGTCCGGGTTTACCCCACAGTACCCTACACCTGCGTTTTGTAAGTTCGGTACTTTACGCATGCCGTCGTTCGTCCATTGTACATCTTGATAAGTATTGGCATGCTAGAATAGAACTCTGTCGCTCGCATGTACCTCTCCGCCGATTTCCGTGCCAGGAAGTTTCGCCGTCAGGTAGAGAATGGCCCCGTCGAACACCAGCATTTCCTTCGGTATACCCAGTGCCGCAGAGACCAACTCAGCTTTCCTGCGTCGAAGGTCCACTGCCGGTTGAATATCCACGTGATACTGGAAGACCAAGCGATCCGCAGAGAAGCTCACTCGCACTGAGTTGGCTCTCAACGCTAAGGTGCTTGAAGTTTCTGAAACACGCACAAAACACCATCATAAAGCAAAAGAATGCAACTACACCTAATTTTCAGCATAAGTATATATGTACAGGGTGTCTATTATAAACGAAACCACGGTGTATTGGAACATAATTTTCATGCGTTTTTGTATTTGTAGCAAGGCTTAATTATGTGAAAAATTTTAGCTTCTAAGCCAGTGGAAGCTTCGAAACACTTTTTCTCGGCGGTAAAACGAGGTTTTTTCGAGAGGTAGTGCGATTTTGGGGTAATTTATTACGTGGTCAAATAAAATTAGTTTATAATGAAGAGAAGATGTCCCAAAATGCCAGTAAATGTGTATCTCATGCATTTCCAAGTGCAGCATAGCAATATGAACAGGGTATCTTGAAACACTAAGACCGTATTTTATAGTAAGAAAAATGTGATTTTAGTTGAGTTTAGTGTAATTAGAGGTATGTGGACAAAGTGAAATTTTAAATTAAGTTGAAGCTTGGTATAATAAAAAAGATGAAAATCAAGTTGTTAGAGTTATGGAATGTTCGGTTTTATTTTTGAGACACTCTGTATATCGCCTAATGTAAGCGCCCAGTTGGCAAATCTTTGCGGCTGCGCATCTCAAAACGATAAAATTTTGATTCGTACCCCCACAAATGCACGGTAGGCTCATGCAATAACCCGCCGTCGCAGATCTTACATACTAGACTGAAATCAGTAGGCCTACAAACGAAACCAAACGAGCGGAACCGCTCGACGAAAACACCTTATCATACCTTTTCCGCCACCTGATGAGCTGTGATCTCCCGACGCCAACTTCATCGCGCCAAACTCTCTTTGCATCTTCTGCATAATCTCGGATCTGATTTTCGGATCGCTCGGAAAGCGTCCACTGTCCACTCACTGCTCTCAAAGTTGGAAATCTGCGCGCTTTTCCCCTGGTTCCCTTTCGTGTTCCTCCTTCTCCGCTGCACTGCACTCCGCCTGTCTGTCTGTCTCTCTTCTCTCGTTCACGCAGGCCCCAACCTCCACTTGAGCGGAAATGCAAATTTTACAACTACATCGAGATAATCCAAAACATATAATAGGGTTTAGGGGAAGAATGAATAACGTTATTGTGTAAACGAAGAGGAAATCACTGGACGACATCAGGATCAAACAGGCCAAATTAAAATTACTCGAACCTCGTAGTTGCGCATCACCCAGAAGGGCGAAATCCAAAAGCGCGAAGTGTTGTGTCAGTAGCGCGGTCATCAAATGTTCGCTGTTTTCCTGATGAGCGCTCCCCTCTCTTTAGCGCGATCACGTACTTTTTGCGCTCTGAATATTGTCCGCAAATATCCACTAGCGCGAAGTCTGAGTTGCGCATATTCTATTTAGCGGAAGGGTGATTTCTTTCTTTTTAGAAGTTAGTGTGTTCTTGTTGTTCCTTACTCTGTCCCTGCCCCCATATGGTTCACATCCGGCGTTACGCTGGATTTATCTTGTACAGTCGTAGGTTTAGGTTTAGGTTTAGGTTGAGGCTTAGGTTTAGGTTTGTTCTTAGTCTTAGGCTTTTTTTGGTTAATGGTTGTTTAGGTTTAGGCTTGTTTTAGGTTTAGGTTTAGGTTTGTTTATTTTATTTGTTTTTTTCTGTTTTTTAGTGTTTTGAAGAGTTTTTTTTTGGAATTTTATTTTTGTGTACTTTTTTATTTTTGTCTAGCAGTTATTTTCCAAACATATTAGCCTTTTCTGCATTATATTTCTGTTTAGTTTGGCAATTTATCTCTTTTGTATGTTGAGTTATGGTTGTTGGTAGGCTTAATTTTCTTCATTTTCCTGCTATTTTTTTAAAATTTTTAGCTTTATTTTATTTTTTTTTTTTTATAGTTTTTGGTTTTTTTTTTGCCTTTTTTATATTTTGTTGTATATGGTGTGTTATAGTCCTTTAAAATGTTGTAATTTTTGTTTATTTTTTTTTTTTTGTTAATTTTTATGGTGTATTTTTAATATTTTAAGGTTCTTGAATTAAATAGTGAAGAAAATGGAGTAGAATGTTGTTAAGAATTTTTGAAAAAAGTGGTGGGGAAGTGGGGTAAAATTTTGTCTTATCCAGCAGCTGTATTTCTATTTAATGATTGGTTTATTTGCAAATTGTGTTAGTAATGTATTGTTGGAAGTTAATATGTTTGGTTTTTGGTTGTTGGTTTTTTTTTTGGTATTAAATTGTTTTTTTAGAGTAGCGTTCTTCAATACTTTGAAGAGATTGGTTTTAAATTAGTTGTTGGTTGTGTTTCTCTGCATCAAATACTTATTCTTAGCTAAGTTTAAAGCTTGAGCCCCTTCTTAATTTTATTTTGAAAATATTATTTGCATTCTTTGTTTACTTTTTTGTAAAACAAAATGCCTTGTTAAAAAATTACTTTTTTGACATGTTGCTAAATCATACAATCGCGCTTTTTGGTGGGGTCGTGAAAACATAAAATCTGCTTTTTTTATTTGTCGGCAAAGTTAGAGTTGCGCTTATTTTCAGGCGCGCACATGCAAATCGCGCTAGTGAGATGACGCGCTCACTCATGGCGCTATTTTGGGTTTCGCGCTCTAGAGGCGCGCAGTGGATTCGCGCTAGTGAGGGTAGCCGATCTTTCGTGTTGAAACCAAGGACTTGCAGACCTTGTTGAAACATAAGAGTGGATTGGTGCGAATATGAGCCAGCTTCTTTCGTTAACACTGCGTCCTCCATTCTTCCCCTAAGCAGAAGTATATATTTTTGATATATTTTTTATATAGTTAAGGGGTGACAGACTCATTGTTTTATTGTAATGCTTGATTATAGTTTGTATATATCAGAAACAGCAAGTCGATTTGGACGACGACAATCATGTACACCTAGATAAAGAATTCCAGTAGTCCATGGACGACAATTTCTGGTTTTTCGCGGACCGTTCATCATGATCGATGATCCATATCCATAGTTCATGAGCACGACGCCACGAGCATCGCAAGGAATGCCCTGCATCTAATAGAGGGCCAGCAAGATGCGCGAATAATAGAGCTTTGAACGGAAGAGTAACGACAGAATGGTCCGAAGAAGAAGAAAGAAAAAAGAAGCTCGCTAGCGCTCGTTTCTGACCTTACGCTAACCATACTGTACATACCTGTGTGCGGATTCAGTATCTCAGAAAGCGGGCTAATGTTTTCGGGAAAGAACAAAGCAAAGGCGGAAAGCGCGGCCCTAGCTGCCTCATCCGCTTCCTTTTCTTCCGCTTCTTCGCATCCTCATCACGCCGCCCCTTCAGCGCACGCGTCGCGTTTTCAAGACGTGAAACGTGACGCGCCATCTCGCGTGAAACATTTGAAACTCGCTCTGGAAGCGCTGGACGTCGAGGATCGGCGTCATTTTCTGCAACAAAGCCACGTGGAAGCATTTCACCTGTTTCACGATCTGCTGTGTCAATCGGAGCTTAGTCCCTCCACATCCGGTCGCTCGTCGGGAGGAGAGATAGAGTTTGCATTATGGACACTGGAGCAGATTATCTGCTACTTGCCCGAGCTGCTCAGTCAGCGCTGGCAGTTCCAGGCGATAGGGAACGCGTTGAAGAAGTGCTTGCATCCCTCGAACGTGATTCCGTTGCGCAAAATCGCCACCAGGCTCTTCGTGATGTGGTACGAGACGCTGAGCATGGGACGCAATCAGGATGTTATGGAGGAGCTGGACAATATCTTCGCGGTACTGGTGCCGCATATGCCGTTGGCTGACTCGAGCAAAAGCAGTGAGAAGATGCTCCAGGAGCGCTGCGAACAACCCGGCTTCTTTCCGCGCTCCAGGGTGCATCTGGACGTGACAATCTGTCCGCCTTACTCCCATCGAAATGCGCCGATTGTACCCCAGCTGCCCGAAAGAGTGCTACAACCCGGCTCTAAAGAAGCGTCAGGCCTTCTTCAGGTATGTAGGATACTGTGGGGTAAACCCGGACACGGGGGTAAACCCGGACACCTAGTATATCTCAACAACCATACGACCGATTGAGACAAGTATTCTACCACTCGATTCCTTGAACTCTCCTCTTTCAAATGAGCTACAATCTTCATCATTTGCTGTAGCGGCAAGTTCAGAAAAGCTTAGGTGTCCGGGTTTACCACACAGTACCCTATACGTGATATATGGAGGGAAAATGGGTCGGTAGGACATTGCAGTGTATGAATGAAGACAGGAGGTATGTAGTGTGTAGACGTGTAGTACTGTTTACAAGATACCGGCCTATCTTCTCTCTTTGGAGCAACCGTTGCACGTCTTTTGTACAGCTGATTTTATTATTTTTATGTTACGTAAAATACTGAGTCAAAATCTTAGCAATGACAGTTATTTTATGAATCGCCATCGCCGTGTAGGAATGCGGGTAATTTGGGCTAGGGGAAACTCGAACAACCCTGATTGTTTCGTCTTCGTTTAGCAGGGGCAGAATTGGTGAAATTACATAAACCTTCAGATACTACTAGCATGCAGTGCAAGGATTGTAGTGTATGAGGTTGGTTTCACTGACTACAGTTTTGCTCCTTCTGAGCAAGAAATAGGGCACAGTGGGGTTAACCCGGACACGGGGGTAAACCCGGACGCGGGGGTAAACCCGGACACCAAGTACAGTATATCTCAGCAACCATACGACCGATTGAGACAAGTATTCTACCGATCGATTCCTTGAACTCTCGTCCTTCAAATGAGCTACCATGTTCATCATTTGCTGAAGCGGCAAGTTCAGAATAGCTTAGGTGTCCGGGTTTACCCCACAGTACCCTATATGATGAGGTTGCATGAACCACCTCATGGCCCAAATTTCCCCTCAAGGTAGGCTATTATGGTTTTAGGTGTTTATGGACAAGGTGTTCGACACGATAGTGAAGGAGAGCTCTCGACTGGAGTGGGAGCTGGAGAAGAAAGCGGAGGCTGAGCGGCGCTGCATGCGCTTCCTGTTCGACCGAGTACGCAAGCACTACGCCAGCGTCGCCTTTCCGCACTTCCAGTGGCAAGGCGTGGATCTGTACAGCAACTACAACAAGAACAAAACAACAACGCCAAACAACAACAGCAATGACGGCAATAATGGCAGGAAGAGCAAGGAGGAGGAGGAAAACGGCCTCCTCCCCTCGGACTCGGACCCTCAGGCTGTGAACCCGTACGGTCCCACGGAGCCGATGACCCTGTGTCGCTACTGTATCATCCGCTGGATCAGCGCCTACGCCTTCAGTCATCGCACGCTGAACGATTCCTTCAGCAACTCGTCGTCGTCCGGCGACGCGTCTGCTCTGATGACGTCATCGTCGCCCGCTTCCTCCTTCTCTTCTGCTTCAACCGCTGCCGCTGCACAGCAGCAAACGAAACTGCCGCCGATGTACGAGGTGGTGCGGTCGGTTCTGTTCGAGACGCGCGAGGACGTGAATTTCACGCTGTCCGTGCTCAGGGAAGGCTTCCTCCTGCCGATGGAGTGCTACGGCGTCATCGGCCGCATCTTCCGCACCCTGCGAGAATGGGTGTACATGGAGGACGTGCCGGTGTTCATGGCCGAACCCTCCTCGCCCGCCTGGACCGGCAAGCTGGTGGAAGAGGAGAACGTAGCCGCGGGTCTGCAAACCAGCGTACAGATGGCCATCAACCTGCTCTGCTGCTTTTACTTCAGTCCGTATCTGGTGGAGGAGCGGAGGCCGGTCGCCTTCCAGATCAGTCATCGCATCCTGGGACTACTGAAAGACATCGCCAGTCCCCAGCGTCCGCCGTTCGTCCAGCTGAGTCACGAGACCTGGGTGCACCTGCTGCGCTGTCTGCTGCGCGTGGTGCAGCACACGCTGAAGTCGAACCCGCCCGCCGCCGTCGACTCCTACCACTTCGCCAAGGGCGTGGTGACGTCCCTGCTGCAAACGCTGCTTATCACCTGGGTACTGGCGGCGGCTGTGTGCCGCGTGCCCGTAAGCCCCCGCCTGTGGGACGAGCTGTTGTCAACGCTGGAACAGCGCACCGCCTGGCCGGAGCTGGTGGAAGAGTGGAGCAAGGTGTTGGAAAGCGTCACGCGGGCGCTGGCTCTGAATTTCTATCAGATCGATCTGCAGAATCCGCCATTGGAGAGGCTGACGGAGCAGAAAATGAAGAGGAGGGTGGGAGAGGCGAGGGCGAAGGACAACAATTCGGCTGCTGCCAACAACAGTCAGGAGGCAGGAGGAGGCAAGCAGCAGGCACGTCTGTTGGAGCATTACGATTTCTGCCACTCCACGCCCAGACACTCGGAATCCGTCCCTGCTCCCGTCAAGGTACAGTACAGTAATGAAGCACGTTTGTTTATGAGGAACCAAGGTGTGCAACAGATTGCATGTAATACATGCGTGCGATACAAGTATTGTGTAGTGTTTCACCGACTTATGGTCTCTTGGAGGTCTGGGTTCGGGTGTCCACTGTCCGCACAGTGTGGCGTTTTTCTTTCTGGCGTATTGAAAGTGAAATTTATGGTCCTCTAACCTTGCCCGTCCTGGCCCGAGCGATATCCTTCCGCCCATCGTCACACTTTCTCCCCTGCATTTACCGTCTTTTTTAGCCCACGGTTCGTGAAGCTGCGACGAGCAACAGCGGGAGTCAGAAGATGAAGACGATGCGGTCGACGTCGGAGTCTCCGTTGACAGGCCTGTCTACGGCGGCGGCGGCTGCGCTGAAACGACGAAGCGTGGTGCTGGAGTCGCCGGCGGAAGCGGCGAAGCAGAAGGAGCAGGAGCGGAGGAAGCAGCAGCAGGAGGAGGAAGAGGAGGGGGAGGCTGGGGAGAAGGCGAGTCTCGGCAGCGTCAGCATGGACAGCAACAGCTTCCTCGGCGGATGCGGACTGTCCTCTGAGCAAGGTAGAAGTGAAGAGGCACTACAACGGGGGTACATACTGTGACGTGCCGCGTTCCGTATGGCGATAGCCGGGCCCCGAAAAGGGGGGAGAGAGAAATAGGACCGAACGGGAATCGAACCCGTTACCCTCGGACACAGCTGCGGACTTAGGCAACCCCACCAGGGACCGGTCCGGGGACTTTTGGCTAACTCGCCTTACATACCTAGAACTAGTTTACGTACACTACTACTGGCCTCGGACGCTATTGCCATACGTACGCAGTACGTAACATCCCGCCCGCCAAGCAGGCGCCCTCGCCGTCCACTACTGGACACTCCTGGTCCGAGGCATTTTGATCAAGGTGTCTGCCCAGCACCTCCTGACGGCTTCGGGTTCCTTTTCGTCGGTCCTCCATGTGACGTGCCGCGTTCCGTATGGCGATAGCCGGGCCCCGAAAAGGGGGGAGAGAGAAATAGGACCGAACGGGAATCGAACCCGTTACCCTCGGACACAGCTGCGGACTTTGGCAACCCCACCAGGGACCGGTCCGGGGACTTTTGGCTAACTCGCCTTACATACCTAGAACTAGTTTACGTACACTACTACTGGCCTCGGACGCTATTGCCATACGTACGCAGTACGTAACAATACTGTTCTGTACATACGTACGATAGTGTGAAGGCTTGTATATAATATAGTATCCACCATATGCAGTAGGCGATTGGGTTGGTCGATAGCGACCCCGCGGTATTTATTGAAAGTGTGGATCGGTGCCTGCGGGGTCGTCGACCTTGTTCAATCATCTGGAAGCGTCAAAGGAGCGAGTGAAAAGAAAAGTTGACAACAAATGACGTGGACGACCCCGCAGACACCGATCCAAAGTTTCACTAAATACCGCGGGGTCGCTATCAACCAATCCAATCATCGTCTTTACTGAATATGGTGGATATAGGTTTTTGATGGTGGTATGCTACGTACTGTGGAATGTATAGGTTACTGTGGGGTAAACCCGAACACGGGGGTAAAAACCCGGACACCTACTAGAAGTACATCTCAGCAACCATAGGACCGATTGAGACAAGTATTCTAGCAATCGATTCCTTGAACTATCCTCTTCAAATGAGCTACCATGTTCATCATATCCTGAAGCGGCAAGTTCAGAAAAGTTTAGGTGTCCAGGTTTACCCCACAGTACTCTACTTACGCGGAACGTACGTACACAAGAGTTTGCTGTTTTACCTGACCAAAAATTTTCGTCTTTCGTTCTGGTTCTTATTTTGACTGTTGTTCCAATCATGCTCCTCGTAACGGGGGTGCACGCATTTACCTATGTACAGTACACACATTTACGTACTCTTTTTACATACATTCCATACGTACTAGTAGTGTTTTGTTTTGCGATGCTACAGGACGTGGAGCGCGAGAAAGCGTGCAACTGTTCGGCGGCGCTGAGGATTATCGTGATTCCATGACGCCGTCTCCTCTCATCACCAACGGCGCCAACGCAGTGGAGGAGGAGGAGGAGGAAGAAGAAGAGGAAGACGGTCACCAGGACGTAGAACTGACGCCGAGGGCCGGAGCGGATGCAGGAGGAGAGACGCCCAGTCTGGATCACGTCTGGTTCTTGGTCTGGAAACGGATACTCGGATCCCTTGGAAATATCAACGGTAGCTTGCACATCTACTACCGTATTTACCGGTGCATAGCCCCATGCAAATATTGAGAGGTCCCATATGGGGCTATGCATAGGGGGCGCTATGCGTGGGATCAAAAGCAGATGAAAGTATGAAGCTGTAGGTAGAAGAGTCATGCCGCAAGATTACAGACAACGTACAGTACGTTCTACGTAAGCCTCAAAAAGTACCCAGCTGTCCATTGTCCATGCTTTTTCGGACATACATCGAACGTACGTACGCTAATCTACGCTAATCTGATGGCGGCATCACGGGTACTATAGTCTGGCCAATAGCAGTTGGCACCTGGACTCAAGGCGAGTTGCGTAGTTTGCATGTACTTCTGCTAAATAGGAGTACACGAAGCGTGGACAGAAATCCGCATTTGTAAATCTATTTTACGCAACGCGCCTTGAGTCCAAGTGCCAACTGCTATTGGCCAGACTATAACCAACCACACCACCACCTACTGTATGTATCATTACGTACGCGCGTCTGGGTCAACTCACAAATCTGATGTTTCAAAACTCCCCTGTCATATAAAAGCGAGCACACGAAGCCTTCCTCTCGGGGCGCGTCCCCACAAAAGAAAAAATTGGCACACATAAGGGGTGGTCCGATGCCGTTGGGTTACCACGTGACTGTCCCCTCATGTAAAATGACTCGGAAGTTGCTCCCAATGACGGGTTCTTGACCGCTCTTTTTGCATGTATTGTGTATGCATACGTACTGTGGAGGTAATGTGACCACTTTTTAGTGCATACAGTATATAGGTACGTACGTACATAGGTATGTATGCAAGTGTAACGGTGTGACGATGTACAGTCGTACAATTGATTGATAGCTGGTAACTACCGTATTTACCGGTGCATAGCCACATGGGGCTATAATACAAAAATTGAGAGGTCTTATATGGAGCTATGCATTGGGGGGGGGGGGGGGGGGGTTATTCATGGGACATTTTTTATGTTTTTGAGAGGTGCACAGAGGCATATTTTGTTGGTCGAAAGCCTCGTGATTTAGGGCATAATTGAGACCAACTCAGGGTTATTCTAGTACGATACACCCCAAGCAGACTTAAAGACAGCAGGCCAGCAGGTTTGAAGTACCTTTCAGGTAAGACCTTACCATGTGTACATTCCTGCAAAACCCAAAGTTTCTATAAATATAGCTTAATCACTCATAAAAATTGTATGCACGTAATTTTGTTCAATCGTAATCGAAGGAATTTTTGTGTTGGGACCAATGCGGACAGCCTGCGCTCGTTTGCGTAGACGGGGAAGACGCTGATACATAATATCCGAGCGAGACGCAAGACACGCGGCTGGCAATAAAGTGAAAGGAGAGAGAGAGAGAGAGGCGAGGTCTTACCTGAAAGGTACTTCAAACCTGCTGGCCTACTGTCTTTAAGGCATCTTATCTTGGTGTGGGAGTGTCTATGGGTAGCTTATGACCACCAGCTTATATAGGTAGCTTCACGTACTCTACAGTACATATGGGGCTATGCATAGGGGGTGGCTATGCATTGGGCACTTTTTTGTTTTGCCAATATGGGGCGAGGGGGGGGGGGGCGGTGCATTGGGGGTAGTTATGCACCGGTAGATACGGTATGTAGGGTACTATGGTGTAAACCCAGACACGGGGTAAACTCGGACACCTAAGCTGGTCTGAACTGGTCGCTTCAGCAAATGATTAGCATGGTAGCTCATTTGAAAGCTAGGAGAGTTGAAGGAATCGATTGGTAGAATACTTGTCTCGATCGGTCGAACACATGATTGCTGAGATATACTACTAGGTGTCCGGGTTTACCCCACAGTACCCTATCTTTTTTGCAGATATCCGCGACCCGGCCATCCACTTTCGCGCCGTCTCTGCCGTGTCGCGGGTGACGGAGATGCTGGTGCGAGTGCGGGCGAATCAGGGCGTGTCCGTGGACGGTCTCCCCGCCCCCACGCCCCTCTACGCTCCGCCCGTCCACCTGACTGCGCCCTGGCTGCTGGAGGCGCTCTCGCTGCCTTCGGATCGCTTCCGCTCCGGTCGCCTGGTGGCGCTGGAGTCCCTGTGCAGCGTCCTTCTGGAGTCGGACGGAGGTCTGGGGGAGGAGGAGGCGTCCGCCCTGCTCCACCACTCCCTCGGCCAGTGGTCGCCGGAAGACTGGGAGACGGACGACGGCCTACGGACGCTGCTCGTGCGCAGTCTCTGCTCACCGCGGCTCTTCGCGCACCCGCGCTGGCGTCTCTTCGCCCCCGTGTGCTCGCGGCGGCCAAGAAGCTGGTGCGCGTGCGTACGCCGCTTCTGTCGGCGGAGGTGGAGAAAGCGCTGGGGTTTCTCGCCACGTTGGCCTGCTTTCCCGCCGGAAATGCGAAGGAGGAGGAGGAGAAGGCGGCGGCGGAGACGGTGAAGATGAAAGGAGAGGCGGCGAAGATGAAAGGGGAGGCGGCGGAGGCGGAGAAGATGAAAGGGGAGGCGGCGGCGTTGCTGCTGGAACTGGCCAGAAACCCGACTAAGGAACAGCAGTGGAGGCGGGTGGCCGTCAACGGACTCTGCGTCCTCCTCTCCTCCTTGGATGGAAAGGGGACGGATGGAGGCGTGAAGGCTCGAGTCTTGGACTGCTTACTCACAGTGCTCTGGGAACGCTCCCAAGTCTCCGTTCAGGTACATATCTACTTATCTATTTCAATGTGTGGATGCATGAGATTACATGACTCTGTCGAAAGAAAAAATCCACACTGTGCTGCTGGGACTCGAACCAAGTTCCCTCGCTTTTAATTTGCCGAGTGCTCTGCCAATTGAGTTACACAGTGGCACGGCCGATATCGTACAGTACTTTTTACCCACGCCACCCGTTCGTGGATGTATTCAGCGCGCATGCATTGTACGTACTGTACTGTACTGTACTGTGAGTTTCTGTTGCTACAGGTATGCGACAATCTCTCTGTGGTGTTGACGAGAGGCGGCGAAACGGCGGAGAAGCTGATTCCGGTGTACTGTCGCACGTTGGAGGTGGTGCTGCGAGAGGCGAAGGCGCAGCTGCACCTGGGCCACCGGCTGCTGCTCCAGCTGACCGAATGGTGTCTGTCTGCTCCTTCCAGTGCTTTCCGCGCCACCTTCACTACTACGTCGCAGGAAGAAGACGAAGAAGCGGCCGCCTCACAGGAACCTCCCCTGCACTCCATCCTACGCGTTCTCACTCTCTGCCTGCAAGACGAGAACAACGAGCTCTACTCTTGCGCCTCCGCCTGTCACAAGCTTCTGCTGAAGTCCTGGCGTCAGTATCCCCTTCCCAGCTTCTCCTCTGCTCAGTTGAGTTCCTTGGATTCTGCGGACATAGAGGAGGCGGGAGCCGCACGATTTCTGGGCACCAATGAGGACGGCGTCTGGTCCGTCAGTCCGTGCAAGTCGAAGGAAGCATGCGCCAGATGGACGGTGAGAGATGTGCTGGGAAAACATTGCTGGGATTTGGAGGAGGTGACGAGAGGAAAAGGGAGAGGAGGAGGGGGCGGCAAGCGAAGGAAGAAGAAGGGATTGAGTGGCTGAAGAAAGCTGCGGAGGAGTTGAAAGGAAGGAAAAGGCAGGTTCGACAGACTTCCTCCACTGGCTCCGGTGGAAGCACGGCCTCCGCTGGTGGGGCGAAGGAGGCGTTTCAGTCGCTCCTGTTCAACTTGGCCGAAACGAGTCCGAAGCCGTGCCGCACTCCAACTTTCCCCGTCCGTCAGAGGAGCGACAGATGGAGCACGAATCAAAGATACGCAGCGCTATGCATCAGCTCTCACTCTCTGCCTCTGCCAAGCCATCTCGTAGGCTGAAGGAGGTGGAGGAGGAGGAGAACATAGAGCGAGACGACTTTATGGCGACATGGCGAGGAGCCCTTGGCGATTTAGCCCTGGTTTGCTGGAATCCTCGATGGCGTCTCAATCTGTTGCAGACAGAAGGCGGACGGCTGCAGAGGGAGCTGAAGCATCTGGACAAGGTTCTGGGACGCGCCTGTCATAAACTGGCAGTGATCTACGTGGCTGAGGGACAGGAGGACAAAGAATCGATTCTTGGCAATACCAGGGGCTCCGTGGGCTTCGAGGCGTTCGTGGCAGGACTAGGCTGGGAAGTGGAGCTGGGGAGTCATCCGGGCTACGCCGGCGGTTTGCCCGGCCACGGATCCGCGCCCTACTTCGCGTCGCCCAGCGCCGAACTGCTCTTTCACGTGAGTACGCGTCTGGCGTCGTCCGCCAGTTCGAGCGGACTGGAGCGATCCGAACTGCAGATGAAGACGCTGCGGCACATCGGCAACGACGAGATCCACATCGTCTGGTCGGAGCACTGGCGCGAGTACCGTCGATCCATCATCGCCACCGACTTCTGCGACGTTCTGATCGTGGTCTATCCGATGCCGGGCGACCTCTTTCGCATTCGCGTTCAGACGCGAGGCTGGACTGGCGAAGAAGGCGGGGAGACGGCTGCGTTCGGGCCGTTGTTCGACGGCGTCGTGGTGACTGGGAAAGAGCTGGCGCCCTGGTGCGACAAACGGCCGTCAATGCGAGTCAGGCGAAGAGGAGAGGAACGGAAGGCTGGAAGGAATGCTTCGAACAGAGGGACCAACTGCTCAGGGACGTGACTCACCGGCTGGGCAAGGCCAACGCGCCTGCGGGAAATAGCGGCCTGGTGGCACAGTTGTACTCGAGACCCAAGGGAGCACAGAAAAGCTTGACGCCGCCCAAACATGTAAAGTTGGGCAATGCAACCGACGTTGTCATGGTGTGACACGTAGTATATGAATTATACACGTACAAGTACTAAACCGTACGTACTTTTTAAACTTTCGCATCGCAAATGTATTCCGAAGTTTTTGCCAAAATATTTTTGCGAGCGTTGTGTATTTACTATTGTATTTACACCTCATTTATGCCGCATTTTATCCGGGTTTGCACGCAATACGTATTAGTATATCACCCCACTAGAACAAAGGTGAGATGGGTATGTATGTACGTAACGTACGTACGTACGTACGCACTAAACTACAGCAGGAGTTATCAGCACAGATCAAGCTGCCTTTACACAGGTTGTGGGTTGTGTATGTTTATCAGCGCTTTATTTTCGACAGTTCCAAATGTGTCGTGCCTTTTCATTTTGTTGTTTTTTGTTGATGCTTAGTGGCTGTACTCAAGCTGTGACTTTCACGTCATCATGATGTTGTTATCTCAATTGGTTATGTACGTATGGTATTTCTTATGTTTGCGCACTCAGTACATTGTTGAACTATTGGTTCATTTCATACTCGACAAAAAGTGATACGAAGTAGCGATACTGATACAGCTATTGGTTGAATGCAAAGCCACATATTTTTTGACAGACACGAACATCAGTACTTTTGAATGAATAGAATACTGACGTGTAATACTTGAATCAGAACAAATCAAATAAATCGAATACGTTTAGCAATAGCAGCCAGCGCAGCACACACAAGTACAGTACACAGATGCACGCTATGCCTGTTGCTGTTTAGCTGATACTAGTAGTGGTTAATTGCAAACAGTCAGGATTAGATTTTGTACACCATAGCGAAGCGATTGGGCGCGAGAAACTGCTGCGTGGCGTCGTTTGGCGGTAGGATTTTGAATCCGAAATACATCAACGCCCGAATGAGCAGAGCCCGATCTTTGCGTTCCTTTTCAAACTCTACCAACACTTCCTCGCACCCCAAACGTTCTTCCGCATACTCCAACATCTCCACAAAGCTAAAATATCAACCACAAATCAATACGTATGTATACCTATACACAAAGGGCCACGCTCTAGACGACAGTAGTCGCGCGATCTCAATCCACCTCATCATTGGTAAATATTCACAAACGGCATCGATAATCGAAATCAGGATACATAAAAAGTAAGAAAAATATAGTACCGAAATTTGCATGCGAAGTCATGAAATATTTTTTCAATTTTTTTACGCTGATTATCGAATATTGATGCCATTTTTTTATAATACGATGGGGAAGTCTTGACCTCGAGTATGTCACAATGCTTGGGCATTACCGTACCTTTCCTTTGAACCATCCGGCAATGCGGTGGTTGGCAGCTGCAGTAGCAGACGCCGTCCATCGCCGATCAACTTGGCTTTCCAGTCGATTCGCTTGCCTTCCGTCAGCTCGAAACGAAACGTAAATTCACGGGTCGCCCATTGCGGGTTAGTATTTTCCTGAACAAACAAGCAGGTTAATTTGGAGGGAAAGTAGTACAGTAGAGCTGAATACAACTACTACAGGTAAGGAAACCATGGATCGGGTATTCCAGACGAGCCGAATGGGCTTGCAAACGTCTGTATTGTGATGGACCTACAAGTATGGCGCTGCGTGGACTGGGCCCTTTCTAAATGAGTGGCGCCAAATTATGGTCCACTTATTTAGTAGGTGTCTACGCTTTCGCCATACTTTGTACAGAGGCGTGGACCGCTGTGAAGGTCCGCTAATACAGACGTCTACAAACCCATTCGGCTCGTCTGGAATCACGATTCGAAGGAAGATCTTAGGCTCGCTTACGGATTGAATAAGACTGTCGGCATGCGCTGACAACACAGGGGGCTCTGTTTTGAACCCCACACCACTGCCCTCTGTGCACTTCGCAGTGACAACGTTAGTGGCGTGGGGGACGTCAGGAATACCACGGTGGATGACGGCCCAAACGTATACAACACACCTCACGATCCTCTTCCGAACTCACGCCAAACATACTGAAAAATAACTCAAAATTGAAATTATTGCTTTCAAAGCGAAATGCAATGCACAATTAGCAAATTATTATTACAAAAATTGTGCTACCGTAACCTGTCTTCTTTTCTTTTGCTCCTGTTTATTGTCTTCAACATGATTTCTTCGCACATCTGAACGGTTATAAGATCATCTGTGCTTTTTTACTCCTTCCAGATGGAAAGAGACAGAATCGCACCTCAAAAAACAAGATCAAAGCTGACCGACCTGTCACAGAGGAAGAAGGAAATGAAATGACCAGCAATTATCACGTGTTTCTACACGGTAGCACGGACCATTCCAAATAATTACGGTTAGGTGGCGCTAGATCAAGTTATACGATTTGTAAAAATTGTGTACAAATTGAAAACTTGCTTACTTGCGCTGGATAAAATATTGGGCGTTTGTGCTTATTTGTATTTCGTAAAATAGATTTTGTTTACATTTTTTCTGCAGTTACGAAATCTCGCGTATTTTTTACAACAAATTACACGGCGCTGTTCTGAATGTGTCAAAATATTTTACAGCGACAAAAGGAAGAGAAGAACGAAACGAAAGGAAGTTGAGTACTTTTATTTGTCAACTTGGGCATCGATCGGAGAGGAAAGAAAGGCGAAGATTGAGCGTTCACTGGAGCTGATCAAACTACTAGTAGCGCCGTGTCTGTTGGTGTAAATATGACAACTGGATCAAAAGTAGATATTTCTGTAAAGGTAAGCTGTTTGTCGAACCTAGCCCAAGTATGTACAGTACATACCAAGTTGCTCTTGTAGTATGGTGTTGCGTCACTTTTTACAGGAGTTGATTAGGGAAGCGCTAGATCATTATGCCAATGAGGATGCTTGCTTCCTTGCAGAATGTTACTTTTCACAAGGTGGGTAAAGATTTAGGCCTGTGTAAATTGTGTCAGTCGAGGTTTTTGGTGCATGTCTATCCATAATGTGTGTACTTTGTGCTGACTATGCGAAGTATTTTCTAGATAAATCAGACGAAGCTCTGTATTTGCTGGCAAATACGTATTTACGTGGAGGAAAGACGAATTCTGCATATATTTTGCTGCAAAGATACGGCGCCAAAACGTGGAAGGCGAAATATCTGTTGGGACAGTGCTGCGCAGAGCTTGACAAGTGCGTTGTGTTCTTTCTCATTTTTCGTCTGCTTTTCTAATGTATGTTGTGATATGGCTCTTGGTGATATTCATATTTTACGGTAGAGTAATGATACTATGTGCCTATTTCTAGAGTGAAAGAGGCGGAGGAGGTGTTACAAGAGTTTGTTCGTGCGCCTGGCAAGGGGAAAACTGTGATGATGGCGGATGATAGTTTTGCTACTTCCGCCCCTTATGCCTTGGCATTACTCGCTAGGATTTATTAGTAAGTCCCCGCACCCATACCCATATTAACCCCTCCTCTATTTCGCAGGTCGCCGCGACCAACATGCGACCCCCGACGACAAAATGGACAGTGTCCAAAACGCCATCGGAGATTACTGGTAGCATTTTCGGAAAAAACTGTTTGAAAAAATGCGACCGCATGCGATATGAAGGGCGATATACAAACGCGATCGCATTTTGGTCGCGCTGACCTGCGAAATAGAGGAGGGGTTAAAAAATTGAACAACGGATTTGATTTTTGCTTTACGAATCCATTACATTCTACTCATGAGAATTCTTGAATGTGTGCAGGCGTAGTGAGCAGCGACCAAAAACCGCTCTTTTCGTGATGAATGTATAGTCACCGACACGATCAAGAGCGTGCTTGACAATTTTGGCGCTCCGTCGTAATCTGGCATTTCTATACAAGAATAGCAACCGGCTTTGAAAAAGGGTCGAAAAGCCGGTTGCTATTCTTGTATAGAAATGCCAGATTTACTAAAATGCCACGGGAGCGCCAAAATTGTCAAGCACGCTCTTGATCGTGTCGGTGACTATACGTGTAATTCTTTTGTGTACTTATAGCCAGTCAAATCGAGCTGTGAGAGCGACGGAGTGTTGGCGTAAGTCACTGGAGTACAATCCCTTTCTGTGGACGTCTTTCGAACAGCTGAGCAAACTCAGCAGTGATCCCAACTCGATTGACCTGGCTAAAATCTTCGCATCCGATCGCATACCCAAGCGCACACCACACAGCCACCATCTACTACAACAGCAGCAACAAGAGCAAAAGACCAGTTGCACTGTGAAACAAGAAAACGTCAGTGGAGGGCAAATTAGAACGATGACAACTCAAGTGACACCCACGGGTGCCATGCCTCTCGTTCGGAGCGAAACACCACTGTAAGCTACCTGACACTATAGTCTGGCCAGAGAGAGTTGGCTATGGGACTCAAGTCGTACTGCGTAGTTTGCATGTACTTCTGCTAAATAGGAGTAAACGAAGCACGGACTAAAATCTGCAAATCTTTTTTACGCAACGCGCCTTGAATGTCATAGCCAACTCTTACTGGCCTGACTATACCATCTTTTACTCGTTGGACGACGTACGTACCTGTAAGCACAAGGAAAGATTATCAAAGATAAAAAAGAGTGTGGCTCTTACGTTTGTTGTAGGCTACGTCTCCCTATGGAAACGGCGGATTCAACAAAAGATCCTGGACCGCACCCTGGGGCTCTGGTGTGCAATTACGACTCGAGTACACCTTCGCCAATTCCTATTGAGGTTCCGGCGGCACCTAAAGCGCCGAGAAAGGTCGATAATTCTCACTTTTCTTTGCACCGAAACCACTTTTGTACCACTTTTTTGTTCCACTTTGTTTGTACCTGTTTGTTTCCGAGCATAATATCGTACATTCCGAGCATTATATCGTACAGGCGTGGCAGATGCGAAATCAAGCTAGCGACGCAGATATCTTCCTATCCCCACTTGTTTATGTCCTATACCTTGAATATGGTTGTATTTGTTGTACAGGCGTCTGTTGGAGCGAGAGTGGGTGGTAAAGTGTTGCCAGGAGAGGAGGAGAGGCGAGTGACGCGACGACAATCCTCCAAGCTCACCGTGCTCAGTCAGAACCAAACGGAATACTCGCCCAGGAGGAGCGCGCGCCTCTTTCACCAGAATTCTGTTAAGGTAATAGCTGCGCATGTAAGGTATACGGTATTATGCGGTAATATGTATGCAGTAAACATAGGTCAAGAGTTCAAAGGCTGGCTGCTCTCTCTCTCTACTGACACTCATGTTATTGTCGCAATATGCTAATGAGGTCACTCGCGCGCGCCTTTGAACTCTTGACCTATGTTTACTGCATACATATTACCGCATAATACCGTATACCTTACACTTGCTTTCAACTCTTTCTATGCCGTTACTTCCTTCAAGGCTCATACTTATTAGTGCGCTACACACGTCGTGAGTGAATTCACGGTGAGTTTGAACTTCGAGTTTTGTTCTGCGTCTTGAGCATTCTCACTTGCTCCCACGCGCGAAGTTTTTCTCACATGTTCATACGTGGTGAGTTTCAAACTCCCGGCGAATTCGCCGGCCTTCCTACGCTTCATCGCAATCGCATACTTACGGGGAATTCCCCGGGAGTTTTCTCGCTGTGTGTATCGTCCTATTGACGGTTTACAGGCACGCAGGACGTAGACTAGGCGTGTCCGTAACTCGGAGTGCGCAATAACATATAGCCACCACGTTGCGCCTACGCAGGGCGCATGGTGTGATTGAACGTACGCCGCTTATGTACTTTGACTATGTCACTCTAGTCGGCCCTGGTTGATTGAGAGGTGTCAAATAGGCGCCCTCTCCTGGGATAACCAGCTAGTTGCCATGATCAAAAGGGGAAATTGTGTGACAGAGGTCCCTGGCACATTTGGCAAAAAATTTTCCTTCTCGATTATGTGATCAGATCACCTACGGTATGCCTTTTATTATAGGAGAACAACGTTCGGGGGAACGTGAAGAAAACGAAGACGAAGAAATCGCTGGACACGGAAATCGGTCAGATGAACAATAACAACAACAAGGAGACGCCGCGACTGATTCTGCTTCCTCAAGCCACAGCCGCCGCCCTGTCTTCTGCTGTGAAGGAGGCAGTAGTACAGCCGACGGAAGGAGACACAGGAGCGACTACGGCGACAGACACGGATACGGAGAAGCAGGAGCAGCAACACATAGAGGAGGAAGAGGAAACGACGACAGAAGAATCAGAAACAGGTCAGACAGTATGACTTCTGAGTATTTTGGAAGGTAGGTAGTAGCAAAAATATATAATTGTTGCTTAGGGGAAGAATGGACCACTTGTGTAAACTAGAGCAACTCATCCGGCTGTCGCAGATTCGCCCAAATATTTGGATTTTGAAGTATCCAAAAATTTTTGGATAAACCAAATAATTGGGGAAAAACCAAATAATTGGTTTAAACCCAACTAATAATTGGTTTAAATAATTGGGGAAACCCAACTAATTGGGTATCCAAATATTTGAATATTTCAAAAACCCAAATATTTGGGGCGAATCTGCGCCAGGGATGGTTGCTTTTGCTTACACTAAGTGGCCGATTCTTTCCCTAAGCAGAATTATGTATTTTTGGACATTTTGGTAGTAGGTAGGTAGGGTAGGTAGGTCTTCAGTACGTAGAGTGCCCAAGAGTCATTTTCACGGCCGGCGATACGGTTTTCGCCTCTTAAATCTGACTCCGTATTCTGGTACAGTACCGTATTTACCTGTGCATAGCCCCATGGGGCTATGCAAAAATTGAGAGGTCCTATATGGGGCTATGCATAGGGGGGGGGGGCTATGCATAGGGGGGGCTATGCATAGGGGGGGGCTATGCATGGGACATTTTTTATGTTTTTCAGAGGTGGGAGGGGGCATCCCTTTTAGGTCAAAAGCACGTGTTTTAGGGCAGAGTCGCTCTGAAAGCAGGTCTAGCCAGAGCATCACCCCCAAGCAGGCTTATCGGTCTCTTAGCTTGGTGAGGGAGTGGCTAGCGGTACCTTATGACCAGCTAATGCCGGTAAGTTCAGGAACTGTACAGGACTGTACAGTACATCTGGGGCTATGCATAGGGGGGGCTATGCATGGGTCATTTTTTATGTTTTGCCAATAGGGGCCAGGGGGGGGCTAAGGGGGGGGGGGGGCTGCCAGGAATACGGTCTACTTGGCCGATATCTTTCAACTCTCAGCGCACTCAATATGTACTGTATGCATGCATGGGCCGTTGTTTTCCTTTGCAGGCATTTT
>JASAMW010006155.1:0-19425 GCA_030247985.1 Epsilonema sp. ZAB3_2
CCGCTTTGCTCTACCTATTTTTGGGTGTATCCCCCCCCCATTGTATATCCCCCCCCCCCCCCCCCAGTGTATAACCCCCAGTGGCACAACATAAATTTTGCCCAGTGTACGTTTTATCCCCCTGGTGTATAACCCCCCATGTACCGGAAGGTCTCTAGCCTACCTATGTAAACTGGTCATAAGCTAGCTATAGCTACTCCTACACCAAGCTACTATGCCTATAAGCTTAGCTGAGCATGTCTTGTACTAGAATAACCCTGTTTTGACCGCGATTATGCCCTAAAACACATGCTTTTGACCTCAAAAACATGCCTCTACACACCTCTCAAAAACACAAATTTTGCCCAGTGTATATCCCCCCCCCCCCCCCATTGTATATCCCCCCCCCCCCCCCCCCCCAGTGTATAACCCCACATCAGACCTCTCGATTTTTGTATAGCCCCGGGGCTATACACCCAAAAATACGGTACGTCGCGTAGTTCTCGAGATAAATAATGCATGGGTCCCAGCAATTCTGGTTTTACTTTACAACGTCAAATTTCGAAATTTGGGGGAACTTGCAAAATCCGATGTTTCAAGCGATGTTCATCGATGTTCTAAACATTCCGTGGTCGGTGTTTGCCCCAATAGTACGTTACGTACGTAATGTAGTATAATGTGAAGTAAGTAAGTACGTACGCACACGAATGTAGCCTACATGTAGATATGCAAATTTATGTATCAAGTACTGGAGCTATTCTACGTAAGTTGAAACTATGTTATATGTAGAGTGCTGTTTTCATACATAATTATGGTTGGTTGGTATTCGCCATGTTTACTGCATTTGTGGTATGCGATAATACCATTGGTTGTATGTTGTGCGCACGCATGCGATCATGAATAAAGTGATGATGATGATGATGTAGTGTTTTTCACAATCATTGAAATGCACATGGAAAACCTTATGGTTTCTTTTTCTTCCACATGAAAGTTTGAACGAAGACGAAGACTACTACAATCAAAAATATTGCTACAATTTTTGCTACAATGATGACTATTAGCTTACACTTTACAAAGTAATATTTTTATTTTTACAAGAAAGCTTGCTTGCAGAAAAATGTGCTCTCTACAGTATACTACAGTATCTCACCATTATCAATGTAATGACAATCGATAACATCACGAAAGCCACTGATATCCAATAAGCTTTGGTATGTTTTAGCTTGAACGAAGGTTCAATGAAGGTGATTTGAGGCTTTTCTTTATCAGTTATTGCAGGCTGAACATCCTCCTTTTCAAGAAGTTTGAGGCTATTGGTCAGATTTTGCATGTAGCCAATCAGAGCTCTGTACATGCCTCGAAAGCCTTTTCGATAGATGGGTTGATGCAACTTTTGCCACGCTTCATGTTTGAATTTGAGAGTCATTTTTAAGCGATTTCGATAGGCAGGGACCATCACAATTGGTGAGCGTTTTGGACGTTGCCTTGTTGACGCAGAGGTAGTTGTGGTTGGCGTAGTTGTTGGACTGGTACGGAAAAGGCTGGTGTCAAGCCATGAGATATAAATGGTCGCCGGATTCAGACGTGAATTTTCCAATAAAAGTTTCCAGACGAAATTGATACATCAGTGTGATTACAGTATACATTGATTGAGAAATCAAATGAATCAAAGCACATTCTTTAAACATCAATTATTCGGGCTGATCATGAAAGCACAGGGCAAAATTACGCACGTCTGAATCCGGCCAATAAGCAGCAACAGATCCGTGGTGCAAGGAGGCTGATCTGCAGGTCTGCCTAATTTTCTCTCCCATTCCTCGGCTAAACGCTCTGCGAACAGATAGCGATTTGTCTCCGTTTTGTTGACGGATGGAGGCAAGAGCCAGTCTACGCGAGTCCATGTGGCGCAGTCTTCATTCGAGTAGTCCATGCTCGCGCATGGAACCACGGCAATGGCTAAGCGATAGGCGGGTTCACACGCGAAATAAACCATGCAATCATCGCAATAGCTTTTTGTGTAGATTGGTAAAATTGGTAAACCCTTGAGTAACCTTCACTGCTGTGTAAAACATGACTTTGAAGTTTCACAGACAATTTTGATATCGCTATTTTTGTCAAGACAATTTTAGTATCGAATCGACTCCGTTCCGGGACTTTGAGTACTCTGTAAATAAACCGGTGAGTTGAGTGCATAATGGCCCGCTACAGACGTGCTCCGAGTTTGCTCCGAGCGAGTTCGCTCCGAGTTTGGAATGACTTTGTTTTGAGCCAAAACGAACGTCAATGACCCACACGTTTTCAAATTACAAACTCGGTTGTTCACACGCACGTTCCGAAAAATTGAGCGAGTTCGGAGCGAACTCGGTGATTTTGCATGTTGAAGCATAGTCAGGGCGCCGAATTCGCAGCGAATTCGGAGCTCACGTCTGTAGTGCTCCAATGTCATGTTGAACGGTAGTAAAACATAACTTTTTCAGAATAAAGTTTCAAGACACTTTTCGCGTGCGAACCGCGCCCAAGTATTGCTCATCTTTTCGATCGCTTATTTGCCCTGAAGGGGGCGACACGCAAGATGGCTGGAACGTGCTCGATATGCTTTCGTTCAGGCGAATGGCGTTTCGGGCTGATATGACTTTTAACGGATCACAGAGGAACGGTAGGTGATGGTAATCGATAGAGCAAGTGAAGTGACAGATTGGATCTGTCAGCTGAGGATACGAACAGGGGGTTGTGTGAAAGCTGCAATCTTGAGAGTGACCGCCATCGTTGGGGCAAGTTGATGAAGTGGACAAGAGGAGGAGAAGAGCAGGAATGAGAAACCTACCGGTACGCAGCTTCATCATTTTGTACATGGTTATAAGGAAAAAGCCTTGGAGATGAAAATGTTGGTGTGGCAGTGATGGTATTTGTGCAATAAGCAATCAGTACATACGTGTACTGTATGTAGTGCGATCACGGTCTTTAAAATCAAGATTACTTCATATGGAAATTATTTGAAGGAAAGAAATCAAATTTGCAACCTAAAATGAGCAAGCAATGCACTACGTGTATTGATTGAGATAAAAAGTAAGTATGTAGACGTACGTACTGTATGTACGTACGTACATTGGTTAGATACTGAGTATGTTATGTAGTAGGGTACCATGGGGGAAAGTCGGCCACGGGAAATTTCGGCCACCTAAGCTTCAAGGCATTATATCTCGGCAAACATACGACCGATTGAGACAAGTAGGATATCAATCGATTCCTTGAACTTTCCTCTTTCAAAGGAGCTATTGGGTTCACCATTCGCTGAAACATCAAGCTCACGGGTTACGTTTTTCAAGAAGAGGTCAAAAATGACCAAACTTTAGACAGTGCGCAAAAACACCCTGTATGGTATAAATGAACACCCGGTATGTGGAGGGCAAGGGGGCATCGTACCCTACCCCCAGGCGAAGTTTCAGCCAAATCGCCCCACTGGTACTGGAGATATAGCAAAAAACAATTTCAGTACTTAGTGGGGTAATTTCGGCCACCTAACGCCTGTACTGAAGGATGGGAAAAGTCGGCCGGCCGACTTTACCCCCCAGTACTGAAGGAAACTGCAACATTGTAACGTCAGCGAAATTCTTCCTAGTTTGAGCTAATTTTTAGCAATTAGTTAGCTGATCCAGTTTGGCAACTTGTTCTGCTGCTCTTGCCACAGGACGCACCCCGAAATTTGTCCTGACAGTCTAAAAAATATGCTTGAGAATCAAGTTGATTCTTATAGGTGGCCGACTTTACCCCCAGTACTGGATTCATAGGTGGCCGACTTTACCCCCCAGTACTGAAGGCAACTCCAACACTGTACTGGCAGCGAACTTCTTTCATTCACGCCCATCCACTTGTTAGTTAGAGCGAATTGACTGGCTATTTGGCTGGCCGATGCATTTGGCGGACTGTTCTGCTTCTGTTGCAACTGACCGCATCCTGATATTCGTCCTGGGAGTCTCAAAATACACTTTTTTCTTAGGTGGCCGACTTTACCCCCAGTGGCCGACTTTACCCCCCAGGATAAAAAGCGCCATAACTCTCTAAATAAGTTTAGCAATGCAGTCGCACTTGGCACCCTAAACTCAGCTTTAAAAGACCTATCTTATGGTATATTACTTGCATTGTTTCAGGCACTGGTTCCTGAGATCTGATTAGGTGGCCGACTTTCCCCCATGGTACCCTACGTGTACAGTAGTGTACGTACACATAGGGTAGTTACTTATGTACGTAGGTCTACACACTATACTCAACACATACGTACATGTACATACGTGCACATGCATCATGTACAGTGAACTGTACCGTTTAACCTGCACAACAAACAATACAATTACAAACAACTTGACGATAATAAAAATAACATACACTACACTATCCATCCACCATCAACATCACAATTTACAACGTCATGCCATGCTTTTACATCACCATGTTTCTCACGTGGTTCCAGGTCCGTGCGGCGAGACGCACTTCGCCTTCTTCTCGATCAGAGGCGGTCTGCACTGGCAGTAATTGCCGTCGCGTACGCCCGACCGTTTCGGCTCGCACTGAGCGCCTTTCGTGCATTGATCCCTGCCTTTTCGACACTTGGCCCCCACCACCAAATACAGGCTGTTTCATTTGTTATGTCACCTCAAAAATGCTAATAACTTCTGTTTTAATGATGGGATTTCAACCAATTTTTTTTATTGGAATCCTGAAAATTTAGGAAACAATCATGCAAAATTTCATTAACGTACATGCACTATTGACGAAGAAACAAGCGACGCCATTTCAGCTCCTATTTTTTGAAGTGCCCGCCTCCGCTCTTCAGCACTTGTGCAGCCGTCTTCAAAACTTTGGAAAATACTCTTTTCAAGGCATGTTCATAGGGATGGCGGCAATGTTCCCTCAATTTTTAGGCACTGTATGCAGAAGATCCAAATGGATGCTTGAATGGAGGGGAACAGCATATCTTCTTCCATATTGTGGACTTCGAAAATCGAGCGCTTTTCACACCACTGCCGATTTTGACCCCAATGTTTGAGGCTTCATAATTCCCTTTCGTACTTTAGGTTCAGCCATGAAATTTTGCACACTTTTTTCCTAAATTTTCAGGATCCAATAAAAAAAAAATTGGTTAAAATCGCTTCATTAAAACAGAAGTTATTAGCATTTTTGAGGTGACATAACAAATGAAACAGCCTGTAGTAGGCGTCGTCGTTCCCATTTCGCTCCGTTCCACTGCTGCCGCCAACAGTCTCGTCGCCTTTCGAATGAGAATTAATCGCATTTCTGCCGCCGCCCTTTCTTCCGCTCACCACCACAACTCTGCTGCTGCTTCTGCCGGGCTTACGCTCCCTTCCTCTACTCTCTCCTGCCCTGGGATTTCTGCTCAAAACCACGTGGTAGCCGCCTCCCTTTTTCGGCAGAATATTTATGCCGTAGTTCGTCAGGATCTTGCTGCTATGTCCACCATGACGACCGTCCTCATCCTCCTCCCCTGCGCGGTGTCCGTGGCCACGGACACGATGATCGTGGTCCTCGTGCTCGTCTTGCGTGGGATCGTACTTTTCTATGGAGGTCGGGGCAACGGTTGCGGAGCGGTGAACGCCGGCGGAGGGCGCGGGCACGGTGACTACAATCACTTCGGGGGTGGGATCTCGTCTGGTGTCTTGCGGTACGATGAGTGGCAACAGGGAACCCAGACCCCCCAAACCGCCTAGACCTCCGCCGAGACCGCCTAGGCCGCCTAAGGGCGGAGGAAGGAGCGGGGGCGGGAACCCCCGACCGAACCCCCCGCCGAAACCGATGCCGCATTGACGTTTTTGACGCGTGCTGCCATCTAAAAACAAAGAAACCCGTAAGTGGGATATACGGTCACTTTGTTGCCGGAACTTTGGTTGCGGTCACGTCGTTGCGGCGGTGATCACTTCGTCGTGAGTACTTTCGTCGTGCGCGTATTTTCGTTGCGAAATTTTCTTTGCGGACATATCGTTGCAACCGTCCTCTGGTCATTTCATCGTGAGAACTTTCGTTTCTGGTCACTTCGTTGCTGGTCAGTTCGTTGCCGGTCTTGATTTGGTCAGTTGGAAGTGAAGTGAGTACTTTCGTTGCATTCACTTCGTTGCAGTCTTAGGCTTAGGCTTAGGCTTAGGCATAGGCTTAGGCTTAGGCTTAGGCTTGGGACTTGGGCTGAAATGATCAGCAACGAAAGTTCTCACGACCATGTGACCAATTCTGGACTGGCAACGAAATGACCTGCAACGGTACTATATGAATTACAACAAAAGTTCTCACGACGAAATGACCAGAGGACGGCTGCAACGAAAATTTTGCAACGAAATAATCGCAACGAAAGTACCCGCTACGAAAGTACTCACTCACGACGAAGTGACCGCCCGGTGTAAGACTACCTTACGCGTATGTATCCGTATCCATCGTCCCCTTACTACACACATTGCCTACGTTTGTACCTTTGTTTCTATTCAAAATCGACGACAAATCTCGTTTCCAATAATCGCTATAGTGAATGCGTCGCCGACTTTCCAGCTTTCCATGCGCTTCTCTGATGCTTCTGTAGCTGCAGAATATGAGCATAAAAATCCAACAGATTCCATGAGAAAGCGCCCTCATTTTCTATCCGTCTTCGCACCAGAAGTTTCGGGGAAATTGAACCCCAAACACATCTGCATCTACGTACGATCATAAACCTCTGGTCGACCTTGTTTATTGCTCACATACCTGCCTAATGAAGAGAAGAACTGTGGCAAGCTTTTTCTGAATGATGTAACGCTGTCTGTTGCACTTCAAGCGTAAGGTGTGAAAGAAGCTGCAAGAATTGCAAGAAGACACGATTTTCTGACATCTCGAGACACTTCACCCGTTGTTTACACTTGGCTACGCAATTGTTGTTGAAAATTTGGTTGGCAACACAAAAAAAGTTGTCACTCGTCTACCCGTGCATACACTTTGCATAGTAGGTACACGTTAGCTAACAGGGGTATAGAAAGGTAAAAATTATTTGGGGCGCAAAACGCAAAGGTGGCGGACTCAAAATGAATCGTATGTGATGTGCCTACGTGTCTAGTGGGCTATGTAAAAATTATATCCGCAATTAGGTAGCAATTTTGTACCCCATCCACCAATTATTACCTATGTTCTTTCCACCTATACCTTTGAGCTGCCAAGCCTATACCCTTTTAGTTACAAAGTTTATGTAGCAGGTCATTAATGTTATTGTAAGCATAATTAAAGCAAGCATTTTTTATTTCTAATCTAAACAGGTAAAAGACTTTTCGAGAGTGTGCGGTGGTCCAAGAACACGAGTAGCCTCATATCGAAAAGTGTCCTAATAATAGCGACGGCGATGGTCATTATTCCTTCCATGTGGGGTTGTAGCCGCGTCCATGCAGATAGCCATCACAGTCAGTAAGGGCAGGGGTATACCACTACTTGATTGAGATGTTTGTTATTCTGAGGGGTCGTCGCTACGCTACACTATAGTCTGGCCAGTAGGAGTTGGCACTTGGACTCAAGTCGTCCTGCGTAGTTTGCATGTACTGCTGCCGCAATAGGAGTACACGAAACGTGGACAGAAATCCGTATTTGTGAATCTATTTTACGCAACGCGCCTTGAGTCCGAGTGCCAACTCCTGTTGGCCAGACCATAGCCGCTACCATAAATTAAAAAGGCGGCCCCACGGGTCATGTCTAGTGTGCCAGCCGTTCGGGTGAACTCGTCACTTTGATGTTTCTAGGAAGGAAGATATACCCCTGCCTGTGTAAGCATACGTCCATGTTCGCCGCTATCGTCAGGTAGTACTCCTGTTTTCCAGTGTAGTAATCTCGACCAGTCACGTGTCTTTGCAGTCTACCCACCGGCACGCCGCTTTGTGCATTTCCGATAAAAATCATGTTGTCGATGGTCGGACGACTCATTTGCTGAAAAAAGTTGTAAATTGGATGGATCTGGCGGAAAACTAGGTATAGTGCAGTCAAGTGTCATATTTTGTAGAGTTGTAGGGTACCATGGGGTAAACCCGGACACCTAGTATATCTCAGCAACCATTCGACCGATTGAGACCATATTTTAGCAGTCGATTCCTTGAACTCTCCTCTTTCAAATGAGCTACCATCTTCAACATTTGCTGAAGCGGCAAGTTCAAAAAAGCTTAGGTGTCCGGGATTACCCCGTGTCCGGGTTTACCCCACAGTACCCTACATTTTGCTCTTTTTACCTACTGCTGTACGTACGTAACTGGTTCCTACACATAACGATCACCATACGTACGTCAATGGTGAGTGTAGCCTGCTGGTTAGTCTGTCGGTTAGTCACGATAGTGCTGAAGGTGGCGCCTCCTCCGCAGATCTCTACGAATCCGGCGAGTTCGTAAAACAAAGCGTTACTATCGCCATGGTAAACTCTGAAAAAGTACAGTACGTACACATACATACATACCAGTAGATGTACAGTATGTAGGTATGAAATCTATACATACAGGACAATGTATGTACGTAGGTACCTACTGTACGTACATACTGTACATGTGTACTGGGTGTACCTGCATACTTGCTCTGTGGTTGAAGCTAATTATCTACAATACAGGTAGACCGTACTTGAAATTTAAAGACAGCAGCCAAGCAGTTTGAGACCAGCTTTCATATAATACCTTACCATGTGTACATTACTGCAAAGCAAAGCTTTTTCCCGAAAAGCGCTCGTAAGTTTGTAAAAAGCTCTGTGAACATCATATGTGTAGCGCGGAAGATGTGGGCTTTTCGTTGCGAGACCCACTTCGCTCTTTGCTTTTTGTTGCGTAGATGGGGCGAGCGCTAAAACACACACCTCAGACGCAAAAAGCACGACACCCACCGCCACCGCGTTTGCGTCTGAGGTGTGTGTTTTAGCGCTTGCCCCATCTGCGCAAAAAAAGACAAAAGAGCGAAGTGGGTCTCGCAACGAAAACCCCACATCTTCCGCGCTACACATATGATGTTCACAGAGCTTTTTACAAACTTACGAGCGCTTTTCGGGAACAAGCTTTGCTTTGCAGTAATGTACACATGGTAGGTATTATATGAAAGCTGGTCTCAAACTGCTTGGCTGCTGTCTTTAATTCTTACTGTATGTACGTTACTACGTGCGTACTGGAATTTTACGTCCCCGCAACAAGCAATTTCGTGCTCGATGCGCACGAGGGGATTGCCGACGTAATCGCAAATGATCTTGGGTCTGCGCCAACCGCCGAACATTTCTCCGCGACACCTGAACCACACCTGTCCACTGAACGGATCCCGGATGTCGTAGTCCTCCGTCCACGTCCACACTTTCTCTTTGATGTAGAGAGTCACCTAGAAAAATCGGTTCGACGTGCACGGAAGACGGAATGTTTCAACTTCAAACTTTGCTCAACCCAGAACTTGGGGGGATGTACAACAGTGCAAATTCATCTCTTTATCCTATCTATCACCTACGAAGGGTATACGTACACATCTTACACATACCATATACATACCACATCATGTTTCTTTGCGCTTCAACAATGTTTAACCGTCTATACCCCTGGAAAGAAACAGAACTAATTGGTTAGTACTGAAAGATTATTCTTTACCTCTCTCGGAACACAAAATTTGGGATCCATCACCCAAAATGGTACTTCCTGGGCTTGAAGAGGCTCCCCGATTCTCGGATGTGACTGCCAGTTTCCCATGTTTGGGGAGAAAAAAGAAAAGCGACCACTGCAGCAACAAAAAAAAGAACAAATGGTACGCATGCGCTGATGCTCTGAGAGTATTGTATACGTACGCTCGGGGTGCGCCAAAAGCGCATCTCTCCCCAAAGTGAATGAGACATGAGCCTGCAGCTTTTGTTGCACTGTAGGTACAACATGATGGAAAAGAAAAATAACTGTGCAACAATTACGTCAATGGTCAGCGTCATCTGTTGGTTGTTCTGCTGGTAGATTACAACGGCGGTCATCGCGCTACCTTGATCCAGAAATAGGCGTGTTCGTGACCACGATCTCGAACAGAGGGGCGGAGGAAGTGCGACAGCCGTACACTACTACAGTACACTCCTTACACTAGACCCAATCATGCTCTTTCTACTAGGTACGTAAGTACCTAGCGTAGCAGGCGTTAGTTTTGTAAGAATTAGCAAGCAATGAAATTTTTTATTTCTAACGAGACAGGTACGTACTGGCAAACATATATGTACTGTACTGGTAAGACTTTTCGAGAGTGTGCATGCATCATGCGGTCTGTGAACGTGAACACGAGTCTCATATAATCAAGAAGTGCCAGTGGCGTGTGATGTTTTAACGGTGACTATGGTGAGATGCTATGCTATTCCTCCGTTGTAGCCGCATCCATGCAGATTGCCATCACAGTCAGTAAGGGCAGGGGTATACCTAGGTATTCACTATTTTGATTGAAACTGCGTATAGTCGCATTTTTTGCTGTGCGTTTGTTTGTAAAGTAGTTTTATTTTTCACTGGCTTTGGTATTGTATTGTGTAATACCAAAACCAGTGAAAAATAAATCTATCACAAACATAGGCTTCTTGACACATATTACTAAAAACCAGTGAAAAATATAACTACTTCACAAAATATATACATATGTACAGCAGTACAGCAAATAAATCGGACTTTATAAATCTAGCTTTAGATGTTTGACATTATTTCTGGAGTTATAGTCGCCACTCGCCACCATGGGCCTATGGACATTCATGAGCAATGGAAGCAGCCAGCCACTCCAGTGAACTCGTGGCTTTGATGTTTCTAGGAAGGGTATACCCCTGCCTGTGTAAGCATATGTCCATGTTCGCCGCTATCGTCAAGTAGTACTCCTGTTTTCCAGTGAAGAAATCTCGACTAGTCTTGTGTCTTTCGAGTCTACCCACCGGCACGCCGCTTTTCGCAGTTCCGATAAAAATCATGTTGTCAATGGTCGGATAACTCATCTGCTAAAAAAGTGGATCTGGCGGAAGATTGCTATGGTGGAGTTGGAGTTAGTGTCAGTGTCGTCATATTTTATAGATTTTCTCACATTTCGCGTTTTTTACCTACGGTATGTACACTACACTCCTACAGTACATCACACACGATCACACAGTACTAAAATCGGCTACTGTAATGTTTCGTGTATAGCCTCCTGGGGCTATATGATCGGTAAGCCCCGATTAGGGGGGCTATATTCGAGGCGGGGCTATACAAAAGGGGGGGGGGGGGTTATATAAGAGGGCATTTTGCATTAGTGACCAAAGTAAGGTTATTTGACCCCCTGAACTCGTTTTTATGGCTTATTTTGCCTTTACACAAGCTACCTAAAGTGGTCTAAAACAGGCTGATCTTGCGCATAAATGATCATTTTTGACCATGAATGACCATTTCTGCAGAGGTGGTCAAGAGGGGTGAAAACCATAATGTATCCCAAACTGTCCCAAATGATGCGCCATCAACTTCTATGGCTAGAAACACATCGAAAACGCTGTTTTTAGCTGTAAAAACTTTCTTTTTCGTCGTTTTTCGCAGTTTCTGATATGGGGCTATATACGAGTACAAACTACAAATGACGATAGGCACCGATTAGGGGGGGCTATTACGAGGGGGGGGGGGCTATATTCGAGGGGGGCAATACACGAAACATTACAGTATCCTGACACCTGAACATGTGGTTCTGGTTGGTTATATCGAAAGAGGATGACACTAAACTGCAAAGTGCAAATGTAGTACGCACTACGAACGTGTCTCAAATGTAAGAAAATTCGAAACTTGCCCTCCCCGTGCAAAAGTTTCCGCCAGATCCCTTCTCAAAAAAACGACGTGGGAGTGGCGACTGGCGAGTCTGTATCGTGACAGGCGGCACGAATAAAAACTAGCGAGGGCGGCACAACGTACCATGTACAACGTACTGTAATGACTCGTGTATAACCCCCCTTCGTGTATAACCCCCCTCGTATATAACCCCCCCCCCAACTCGGCGACTAACGTCAATTGCACTCGTGTATAACCCCAGGGGGGTTATACACGAAGCATGCAAAAATCGGTATAAATTGAAGATTTTGCTAGCATGGAGAGTGTTTTTTAGCGTTTTCTAGCTAAAACAGAAGCTGTAATTGTCCTGTCAGACAATTTTGAAGCATCTGCCATGTCATGAAGAGTACAAACAAGCCTAAATTACTGAGGCGGAAAAAATATTAGGCTCTAAACCCCACTTTTGATAAATGCACTCGTGTATAACCCCCCTTCGTGTATAACCCCCTCTCGTATATAACCCCCCCAAATTGGCCACTAATTTTTTGACAACCCCATGGGGTAATACACGAATCATTACAGTAACCCCCTCTCGTATATAACCCCCCAAATTGGCCACTAATTTTTTGACAACCCCATGGGGTTATACGCGAATCATTACAGTAACGTACGTACGTCAATTGTGAGGGTAGCCGGCTGGTTAGTCTCTCCGTTAATCACGACAGTGCTCAGGGTGGCGCCTCCTCCGCAGCTGTCTACATGTCCGAAGAGATCGTAAAACAAACCGTCAGTAGTGCAATCGTAAATTCTGAAAAGTGTTTACGCAACGTACACACAGCAGTTAATAAAATCAATGTACCTAACCACCAGGTGTACGTACTTGTACACAAGTACGTACAGTAGGTGTGTACCTATCTGTGCATTTAAGTTCGTGCAAAAGTACTGTAAGTGCATGTACATAACATAGTTATACTAGGTATAACCACACCATTACCTGTGGTTGAAGCTAGTTCGTTAATACGTATGTACGTATGTAGCGTGTACCTGAACTGCACGTCCCCGCAACATTCAGCTAAGTGCTCGATGCGCATGACGGGGTTGCCGATGTAGTCGCAAACGGTCTTGGCTCTGCGCCAAGAGAAAAATTTTCCGCGACATCTGAACCACACCTGTCCATTGAACGGATCCCGGATGTCGTAGTCCTCTGTCCACGTCCAATACTTCTCTTTGATGTAGAGAGTCACCTAAAAAAACGGTTTGACGTGCACGGAATGTTGCAATTTATTCCACGCTTTTGCTCAACCCAGAACTGGGAGGGGAGGGGGGGGGGGGGGGACCGCGGGCTACAAACAGTACAAATTCATCTTTTCAGTACCATGCATAGCCCTCCCCCCCCCCCCCCCCAACGCATAGCCCCATATTGGCAAAACATAAAAAATGCCCCATGCATAAGCCCCTCTCCCCTATGCATTGAGCCCCATGTACTGTAGGGTACCTGAACCAACCTAGTATGTAAGCTGGTTATATGGTACCAATAACCACTCCCACACCAAGCTAAAATCCCTATGAGCCTGCTTGGAGGTGTACGTAGTATTGTACTAGAATAACCCTGTTTTGACCTCAATATTATGCCCTAAAACACGTGCTTTTGACCTAAAAAATGCCTCTGCCTCTGCGCATCTCTCAAAAACATAAAAAATGCCCTATGCATAGCCCCCCCCCCCCCCCCCCCCCCTATGCATAGCCCCGTATAGGACCTCTCAATTTTTGCATAGCCCCGGGGCTATGCACAGGTATAAATATATTAGATATCTATCCCGGTACCCTAACCCTTTGCCCGGGATTCCATTTTTGCAAGAATGTACAACTTTTCACGCCATAAAGTGGTACATTGTGAGGTGTCAATGTACAACTTTTTATCATTTTTCGGCGGTCCAAAATCGAAAAAGTTGTACATCGAATGCAAGCTAAACCATTAAAATGTACAACTATTGTGAAAAGGTCAATGTACAACTTTTTATCACTTGAACTACCTGTACACGTACACATCTTGCATACATACCATAGCATGTTCTTTGCGCCTCGACAACTTTTTGCCGATACCCCTTGGAAAGCAATCGGGAAATATTGATTACTGAAGGACTATTCTTTACCTCTTTAGGAACACAAAATCTAGGATCCACCACCCAAAAGGGTACTTCCTGGGCATGAAGAGGCTCCCCGATTCTTGGATGTGACTGCAAGTTTCCAATGTTTTTGGATAAAAAGAAAAACGACCACTGAAGACACGAGTAAAAAGAACAAATGGTTTACTGAACTGATCAGCGTTGGTACTTACCGTATTTTTGGGTGTATAGCCCCATGGGGCTATACAAAAATCGAGAGGTCTGATGGGGGTTATACACTCGACTGGGGGGGGGGGGGGGGGGGATATACAATGGGGGGGGGGGGGGGGGATAAATATGGGACAAAATTTATGTTTGTGGGAGGTGTTTAGAGGCATGTTTCGAGGTCAAAAGTATGTGTTTTTGTGCATAATTTTGGTTAAAACAGGGTTATTCTAGTACGTACAGGACATGCTCAGCTAAGCTTATAGGCATAGTAGAATGGTGTAGGAGTGGCTATAGCTAGCTTATGACCAGCTTACATAGGTAGGTTAGGTACCTTCCAGTACATGGGGGGGTTATACACCAGGGGGATATACACTTGGGCAAAATTTATGTTTTGTCAATGGGGGTTATACACTGGGGGGGGGGGGGATACACAAAGGGGGGATATAGGCCTACACCCAAAAATACGGTATTGTTGTTATAGTAGCCCTGGGCGCTAAAAGAAAGGTCGCATTGAATTCTTTTATTCCAGATGTTATTCAAAAATTAGCAGGCAGTTAGGACGAGTGAGAATATTGTGCAGAAGCATCAAACTCAAAGCATTGTCACGTGTCGGGCGTAGTGTAAGTAAGGTACCTACCCTGCAGTAGAATGTGTGCATGCCTCAAGCGGTATCATACTGTAATGTTTCGTGTATAGCCCCCTGGGGCTATATGATCGGTAAGCCCCGATTAGGGGGGGCTATATTCGAGAGGGGGCTATACAAAAGGGGGGGCTATATAAAAGGGCATTTTGCATTAGTGACCAAAGTAAGGTTTTTTGACCTCCTGAGCTCGTTTTTCTGGTTTATTTTGCATGTTTTCAAGCTAAAGTGGTCTAAAACAAGCTATTCTTGCGCAAAAATTATCATTTTGGGCTACGATCGGCCATGTCTGAAGGGGTGGTCAAGAGGGGTGAAAACCAAAATGTATCCCAAACTGTCCCAAATGATTTGCCATCAACTGCTATGGCTAGAAACACGTCGAAAACGCTGCTTTTAGCTGTAAAAACCTTCGTTTTCGTCGTTTTTCGCGGTCTTTGATATGGGGCTATATACGAGTACAAATAACGATAGGCACCAATTAGGGGGGGCTATATACGAGGGGGGGGGCTATATTCGAGGGGGGCAATACACGAAACATTACAGTACCATCTTCTACTACCTACTGTAGGTACGTTACCCTAATTTACTGCATGCACAAACATAGTAATGGTACAACCAATGATCACCGCTGTTCTAATCACGAAACCTACCGCCTCGACTACGCGGAGTAGATATGTGATCCATGCAGATCCCCATGACGGTCAGTAGGCACACGTCCACATTAGGGGCTATCGTCAATAAGTACTCCTGTTTGCCGGTGTGGTAATCGCGACTCGTCACAATTCTTTGCATCCTGCCCACTGGCAAACCGCTAAAGCTGTCGCCGAGAAAAATGATGCTGTCGGTGGTGGGATAGCTCGCTTGCTGAAATTTGTTGATGGCAAAATTGCTTGTTAGTACCACATTTATTTTTCGTGGCTCATTCACATCGAAGCATGCGCTGATGCCCTTAAGGTACGCTCGGAGTGCGCCAAAAAACAGCGAATCTCTCCCCAATGTGAATGAGACATGAGCCTTTGCCAGTATAGTGAACAAAGATACTGGACTGGCACATGCATGCGTGTATGTTATGTATTGTAAGTGGTGACTGTTGAAATGGTTTACGTGACTACTGTATGTACGTGAGAACGTGAAAAGGCGAACGTGAGTTTTTTCTGGAAAGTTCGCCTTATCTTCATGCGACGGATGCTTGAAGAGGTTGGTTTGATTCTTTTTGAAAAAAAAAAAAAACATGTACAACTATCTTGACGATTTCTTCTTGGTCAGTCAGAGCAGAGCAGGTTGTGAAGAGGCTCTGGGCATAGCCAAGCAAACAGCGGCTGAGCTGGGATTTCGTCTGCAGGATGAAAAGCAGGAAGGTCCGGCTACCTGTCTTACACTGTTGGGTATCGAGATCGATTCAGTGGCGCAGCAGCTGCGAATTGATGCAAAACGCCTTGCAGAGACACTGGAGTTGCTGGAGCAATGGGCAAAGCGGGGCACTGCAACAATTCGGGAGATCTGTTCAGTGCTGGGCAAGCTTCACTTCATCTGTCTGGTTTGCCAGCCTGGTCGAGCCTTCCTGCGCAGGATGATCGATTTGACCAAAGATCGGTCAGACTATGACTCTGTGGTCAGTCTGGATGCAGGATTCCAGGAGGATATTCGGTGGTGGAGGCTGTTCCTGCCCCAGTGGAATGGTACTTCAATCATCCCTGAGAGGAACTGGGTCCTGGATGCTGAGCTGTGCTTGTTTACAGATGCATCGACTACTGGCTGTGGAGCTTTTTATGAAGGCGACTGGCTGTATGCTCCTTTTGAAGGCTGGTTCTACAAGCAATCAATCCCCTTCAAGGAGCTGTTCGCTGTGGTGTTGGCTGTTGCGACTTGGGGAAGCAAGTGGAAGGGGAAGAAGATCAAGTTTCACGTGGATTCCATGACAGCGGTGAATGTGCTGGGCTCCTATCGTTGCATCGCCCGTAGCTCTAGCCCCCCTCATTGCCCCCCCCCCTCTTATAGCCCCCCCTATGTGCCTATCGTATTTACTCTATATAGCCCCATATCAAAGACCGCGAAAAACGACAAAAACGAATTTACACTAAAACACTTCACTTTCTAGCCATAGCAATCAAATCATTACATATACATCACCCCTCACCACCCCTCAACATCCGATCAGCCCAAAAATAACGCAAAACTTAGACCACTTAGCAAACACAAAATAAACCAGAAAAACGACTCAAGTCAAAAACCCTCACTACACCCTTGCCCCCCCTGCCCCCTCTCAGCCCCCCCTACGCTACCGTCATAGCCCCAGCATACGCGAAACCCATACCCAGCGCACACCCACCCCCGCGTTCACCTGCAATGGCAGCGCTTATGCGACTACTTTTCTTCCTCTGTGCAACCTTCGACTGTCATGTGGAATAAAAGAATTCAATGCGACCTTCTTAGCGCCCAGGGCTACTATAACAACAATACCGTATTTGGTGAGCCTATATCCCCCATATCCCCCCCCCCCCCAGATAACCCCCATACAAAACATAAATTCCCAAGGACCCCAAACCCCCGACGAAACGCCCAAGCCAAAGCAGCAAGCCCCCTGCGATCCACATCTTCAGCTGAGGGCGTCTGACTCTAACGAAGTGGCAGATGCCATCATGCCGGGCTCAATGGGACCGTTTCTTCTCACTTGCCCCTGCTGCTTCCCCCACCCCCACCCGTCGCCACCTCCAGAGCGCAAGCGCGCCACGCCACACCATCTCTTGCCAGCGCGAGCTGCCCTGCAATACCCTGCTAACTCTCGCCCAAACACAACTTGACCTCAAAACGCGCCTCCACACACCTCTCACAAACATAATTTTGCCCATATTTACCCCCCCCCCCCCCCCATTGTATATCCCCCCCCCCCCCCCCCCCCCAGCTCTCGAGTGTATAACCCCCATCAGACCTCTCGATTTTTGTATAGCCCCATGGGGCTATACACCCAAAAATACGAAGACCAACGCTGATCAGTCAGAAACCATTTTCTGTTATCCCCCCCCCCCCCCCATCGATTATAACCCCCATCAGACCTCTCGATTTTTTATAGCCCCAGGGCTATACACCCAAAAAACGAAACCAACCCCTCGGTGTCTTGAGTCGGTGTTTTTCTTTTTCCTCCACAAAAATGGGAAACTGGCAGTCACATCCAAGAATCGGCGAGCCTCTTCAAGCCCAGGAAGTACCGTTTTGGGTGGTGGATCCAAAATTTTGTGTTCCTAAAGAGGTAAAGAATAATCCTTCAGTAGATCAAGATTTCCCGATTGCCTTCCAAGGGGTATCGGCAAAAAGTTGTCGGAGGCGCAAAGAACATGCATGGTATGTATGCAAGATGTGTACGTGTACAGGTAGTTCAAGTGATAAAAAGTTGTACATTGACCTTTTCACAATAGTTGTACATTTTAATGGTTTAGCTTGCATTCGATGTACAACTTTTTCGATTTTGGACCGCCGAAAAATGATAAAAAGGTTGTACATTGACACCTCACAATGTACCACTTTATGGCGTGAAAAGTTGTACATTTTTGCAAAAAAGGAATCCCGGGCAAAGGGTTAGGTACCGGATGAAGTGTCCCTTACAGCATCTTTATAACTGTGCATAGCCCCGGGGCTATGCAAAAATTGAGAGGTCCTCTACGGGGCTATGCATAGGGGGGGGGGGGGGGGGGCTATGCATAGGGCATTTTTTATGTTTTTGAGAGATGCGCAGAGGCAGAGGCATTTTTTAGGTCAAAAGCACGTGTTTTAGGGCATAATATTGAGGTCAAAACGAGGTTATTAAGACAGCACTACGTACACCTCCAAGCAGGCTCATGGATTAGCTCTGTGTGGGAGTGGTTAGTGGTACCATATAACCAGCTTACATACTAGGTTGGTTCAGGTACCCTACAGTACATGGGGCTCAATGCATAGGGGAGAGGGGCTTATGCATGGGGCATTTTTTATGTTTTGCCAATATGGGGCTATGCGTTGGGGGGGGGGGATAAATATGGGACAAAATTTATGTTTGTGAGAGGTGTGTAGAGGCACGTTTTTGAGGTCAAAAGTATGTGTTTTAGGGCATAATTGCGGTTAAAACAGGGTTATTCTAGTACAGGACATGCTCAGCTAAGCTTATAGGCATAGTAGAATGGTGTAGGAGTGGCTATAGCTAGCTTATGACCAGCTACAGGTAGGTTAGGTACCTTCCAGTACATGGGTGGGGTGGGGGGAAGCAGCAGGGGCAAGTGAGAAGAGACGGTCCCATTTGAGCCCGGCTGATGGCATCTGCCACTTCGTTGCAGACGCCCTCGATGTGGATCGCAGCCACATGACAGTCGAAGGTTGCACAGAGGAAGAAAAGTAGTCGCATAAGCGCTGCCATTGCAGGTGAACGCGAACGATAGGAGCCCAGCACATTCACCGCTGTCATGGAATCCACGTGAAACTTGATCTTCTTCCCCTTCCACTTGCTTCCCCAAGTCGCAACAGCCAACACCACAGCGAACAGCTCCTTGAAGGGGATTGATTGCTTGTAGTACCTCCCTTCAAAAGGAGCATACAGCCAGTCGCCTTCATAAAAGCTCCGAGACAGCCAGTAGTCGGATGCATCCTGAAAACAAGCACAGCTCCATTATTCAGGACCCAGTTCCTCTCAGGGATGATTGAAGTACCATTCCACTGGGAGTACAGATGAACTGAAACGAAGTACACATAC
>JASAMW010006156.1:0-33571 GCA_030247985.1 Epsilonema sp. ZAB3_2
AAGATGGAGCTCTGCCGCCTTTAACCACTCCTGTCACTGGTATGCCCGATGAGAAATGGCTACAGAGATGGAAGCAGGAGCTGGAGAACGCCATACAGCTTCGACTACTTTGGCGTCGACAGGGAGCGACATCTACAGCACTACAGCCGCCACGAATTCCGCCTACTGTGGGTCGACAGGAGGAGAGGAGAGTGATAACTTCGTCCACTGTTTCTCTTCCTATCGACGTGGAGAAAGAAGTACCCAGCAGCCGCCAAAGGAGTGTGGAATTTGTGAAGCCGACTGGAACTGCATACAGAAGATCTAGAAGCACATCTATGGGAAGATCGACGAAACACGCCGTACTGTTGTGCACCGTACCTATGCAAGAGGGGACTGGTGAATCCGCCGCCACTTCACCTGAAGTGCTGGAGGTGGCTCCAGGATCCTCTATTGCATCACCATCAGTTTCTTCACGTTCGACTGTCTCATCGCCGCCCAGTACTTCGCCACCATTGGAACCGCCGCACTTCATCAAGGAGAGTGAAGATGTGAGAACCTTGCAGCAGGACGCGCTAGAAGATGCCAAGCAATTCTGCGCCGCCTTGGGCAAGAAGGTACCCGACACAGTGGTGCACGCCAGCGAAATGTGGGATGCTCGACTGAAGAAGTTGGAAAAGCTGTCCGACAGACAATACCAAGAACAGATAAAGAAGATGGTCATACGAGGAAGTGGATTTCCCTACTATGGATACTCCATCGACGAGTTCAATTGTATACCTATGAATCGACTGTTGACAGAAGAGAGAAATACAGAATTGCTACGCAATATGGATAGATATTGGTATACCTTCGCCATTGGAGCAACCGACGAAGCCGCCTGGAATTCGTTTCCCGCCGCTCTGCATGAAGAACTGTATCATCGCGCCGTACGCTACTACCGCTCAATCATCCGCCAGCATTATCAGCTATTGACCGCCACAAAAGAACGCCGCCGTTTCTACCGCTATCAGCCAGGAAGACATCCCGACCATATGCCTCTAGTGTGTTACGAGTTGCCGCCTACGTTCGCCGAATACAAAAAGGTGATCAAAGAAACCAAAGGCCTATATCACGCGCACGCCTATCATTTCCGCAGTCCGACTGACGACGTGAAGCAAATGGAAGGACGACGAACGATAGTTTCGAAGACTCAGAAGGACAGAATCCGCGCTGTAAGCAGAGAAGTTGAAGAAGGATTGCAGCTGCCGCGAAATACGCTCACTATGCCGACGCAATACCGTACCAGGAGTGCAATAAGCACGGAAGAACAGAAGACTACTAAGTCTAAGAGACGTGCCGCCAGTAAGAAGGGAGAATCGTCCGTCTCCGCCACTCCGCCGCCAGCTCAGCGTATGGAAGTAGATACGCAGCCGACTGAGAAAGGAAGAGAAGCGCAAGCTTATCAGGATGCCCGCCGCAGAGAGATGGATATGCGCCTATATCATCTACGCCTGAAAGCTTCACAGTTAGCTACTGACTACGCTGAAGAGAAGAAGAAAATGGGAACTGACCTCGACAGAGAAGATGATTACCCTTTCGACGTACCTACCTACTACCGCTATGAAGGAGGAAAATGGCGTTTGAAGTCAAAAGTTGCCCCGCCAAAGCACGCCATAGACTTGACCCATGAGATCGACAGAACAGGGGACAAAGAATTGATAAGGCAATGCAAAGCCGGTCGACTGAGTGGAATCGTCCGTACCGACATGTCTACGCTCGACTACGACCGCCACCTCACGAAAGATCCAGTACCAGGATACATACGTACCGCCAGATACGAAAAAGAATTTGGATGTTGGCATATCGAAGATCGTTCGCCTCTGAGGAAGGTTGAAGTCGCCACATTCATCTACCGCACAGCCGGAGCGAGAAGAGCTGCCTTAGAAGAAGAGTTAGCCGCCGTGAAGCAAGAAATCGAGCGAATAGAAGCCGACTACTTGCAACGCTACGGAGCCGCCTATTAGGACAATAAATAATCTCGCCGGTTATGTATTCTTGATGTATGTACGCATTCCGAAGTTTCGACTGTGTTTTCTATTTTCTTGTTATGTTTTGTTACTGACCGGAGAACTTAACTACTGTATGTACCTCGCTAATGATTTGTTTTGTTTTGTATTATCTCGCCGGGTCGTGTAATAATTTGCCCGAGCTCTATTTTCTATTACGAGTATTACATACGTGTGCTTTTTACTTTTACGAGTATCGTACATACCTTATTTTACTTACGTGTCTTTTGTTCTATTTGCCATACATATGTACTGTAATGATGTGCTATGTATCGACAATACACGTATAGGTATACATTATCAGACATTATGTATCGCTATAATAAGTACATGATAGAATATCATATGTACATACGTATATATGTTTTGTTACTGACACAAGTATGTATGTACATAGACAGTACTTTCACTGATGAGGTATCGAGTCATGCCGTAGGATTGATTGCGTATTCGACCTGCGACGGAGTTTGAATCTCGCCGTTTCCCTAACCTGACCCGCGATCGCTTCGCTGATCTTCTGGCCTGACCACTTCGAGGCCCGGGGATCGCCGTCGCGTGGAATCGCCGGTTCGGTCGGGAACCAAGTGTAGAAATCCAGTTTCGACGGTACCTGCAACAAGGACTGACTGGGGGTTCTCAGGGTACATGTTACGGAAGATGCAAAATCGACTACTGCAACCTCGACGAGAAACAGAAGCAACCAATCAGTGAAAGGCTGTAGGGACTATAAAACTACTGTGCAAGCTCGCCAGAGCCAGTTCGTAACTTGCCTGTTTGCCCTTTTGTCTATTCGCGGCCCGACGTTTATCTGTTGTACATAAATATCCTACTTTTACGCTACCGTAACCCTTTTATCGTTATTACTGGTATCGACTAGTAATCCACCCGTACCGCCGCTGTAGCAGCTGAGCTTTCGTTGGAGTCTGCTGTCGCCTAGTAGCTCCGACCCGTCCTTGACTCTCCACCTCCTAACGCCTAGGATTCAGTCCACGCAAGCGGCCGACTTCAGACTCTCCGGTGCTCTTGTGTGTTCGACGATCCAGAGAAGCCATCTGTTGTTCGACTGGTGATTGACAGGGAGCCCAACCGACAATCCGACGAGGGACAAAGAACTCCGACCACCACGGGATCCTCGTGTAGCTTCTGCAGGGCGTTTCACTTCGGTGCATCACCTTGCAGAACTTTACACTCACCTTCTGCTTCAAATTGCCACGACGCCACCGCACTGGATAGGGAGAATTTGCATTGCACTGGGACCGTTCCTTCTTGTCCTTCCTTCGACTTCAAACTTCAAAGCCCATCCATCATCGCAGTTGCCAGAAATGGATTCGAGTGGGTTGCCCATCTTGCACTCCATCGCGCCTTTTTTGCACAGAGCCATACGATCGCTGCTCACTTTCAGTTTTCCCGACTTGACCGTTGATCCCCATTGCAGATTTCCGTCCCAGAGATCGCTCAGTTTCGCAGTATCTTCAAAAAACAACAAAGACTTGAAACATCATACTCACGGTTTGACATTGCACTCCTTTGCCTGCCTACCATCTGTGCAGTTTCCTTGCAGTAGGACCACCCTGAACTTGTTCTTCACTGACGCGTCACACCAGTCACTGGAGGCAGGTGTAGGACAGAGTTGAACACTGGACTTGCGTCTTTCCACCCCCTTGGATGCAGCCACCTTGCACAGTGGTCCATCTCCATCAAACCCCGTGAAGAACTTCGTCACCTTTACGCTGACTTCTATGGCGCATTTGGCAGTAGCGGTAGTTGGCTCATCGGTCAAGTCAGTCTTGGTTGCATCTCCAGCACCTTTGCATTTGATCTCCATTTTTCCCCCCTTCACTGGCCAGGGAATCTCATCTCCGAACTGCTCCAGGAATGCGTAGTTTGCATCAGCAGTAGCGTGCAGGAAAAAGCTGAGTTCTTTTTCATCACTCTGGCATGGCGTCACTGTCACTGCGCATCCACCATCCTGAGGCTTGGCTTTGCCTGTATCTTCCTCAAAACTGATGGGGATGGTAGCTTCCCAGTTATTGCATGAACTGCCAGCAGGGGCTTCGATGTCTATACAAATTATTCAAAGATAGGTACAGGTACATGTGTTGTCATGTTATGGTCATTCTAAATATTGCAAATTTCATTCTACGTACTTCCATTCAGGACAAAGAAGCGCCATTCCAGTCCAGTCTTTGAGCAACTGCAACGAACCGCGTAGCTCTCCGCATCTTCAGGCAGAGTCCATCCTTCCCGTATACTTCCATCCATATTTTCCCAGTTCCCACCTATTTGCCTCTCACACTTGAAGATGCTCCTGTCCTGATGCTCTGGCAACACTTTCAGAACCTTCACATCCAGAGTTGAGATGGCCTCGCCTGACTGAAATCCTTTTTCCCAGATGTTCGGATCGTTGGATTTGCCAATGGAAGAACAAGGAATCTGCTTCATGAACGAGTGTCTTTCCGTCACTTTGTCCAGCTCTGGTTTCTTGGGGTACCTGCAGGTGTGAGTAGCTGGTTTGCAATCGCATTCAGTCTCCGTTTTCTTCAGACCACAAAGCGGTTTGTTGGGCAGAGTTAGCCAGTAGTCGCCTTGGAAGCTTTTGCCAGTGCATTGCAAGCTCATCTTGGCTCCAGGTTTGTTCTTTGTTAATAGATCTTCTGTGCTCTGTATCTGTGGTTTCTGAGGGAACGGGGTTGGGCATTCAAACTCAAAGTTTCCTCCAGTGACAGGCTCCAGGGTAGACAGGTTTAACTCATCCCGAAAGCCGTAGTGCGCTGCTAGTGGGAGTTCTCGACTGCTGAATGGGATTTGAAGGCCAGGAGGGATGCAGGATCCAGGTTGTACTTGCAGGTGAATGTGGTGTCGTGCATTTCGGAAGCTTCAGTGATGTTGCCATGTTCGATTCCCGGGCGCTTCTTGGTTGATGAGTCGTGTAAGGTGCAGGATGCGTTTCCGTCCGCTAAGAGTTTGACCTGGATGTCTGTTGCTGTGTCCAGAGCTGGAAAAATCATGCTATTATCTGTCTAACCTCAAGGAAGCTGCTGTGTGTATGTATGTAGGCTACTGTAGCATTGCGTTTTACCTGCATTGATGGCATAGAAGCTCCAGCGTGCCTCATCATTTTTCTTGCTCTTTCCCTCGCAGTAGATCTTGGAGGTGACTTCCCTGGGCAATTGGGTGAGTTTGACTTCCCACCCCTGAGAACAGTTGCCTTCCAGTTGTTCAGCTGGTTTTTTCAGATCGGCAGGTTGTTTGAGCTGACACGTGATGTTTTGGAGGTCGCTGCACTTCGCTGTATCTTTGGGCTTGAGGGTGAAGGAGTCAGTTGAGATGGCGATAACCTGACGAAGCCTCAGGTCTCCTTTCCAGAAGTTCTCCAGCTCTGGTACTAAAATTTAAGTAGAACAACATCGTAGCTGTGGTTGCAGTTTTGCCAGTTGAAGGGCACACATGCTGTATGTACGTACAGTGTATATATAGTAGTGCTGTTGTAGTGTACATACCGCAAGACGCTGTGGTTGATTTGAGTTCGACTTTTGGTGGCTTCGGTAACACTTTTGCTTGGAATCGAGACCAGGCCCTGCACTCATCCCATTTCAGTTCTCCTCCGGGACAAATTTCCCAGCGATCCATTTCTTTCAGATCTTTGATGGGGCATGACTTGTGGCCGCTTGGAATTGTGCAATTGCATCCAACAAGTGGCAGAGAGCAGAAGGCACCAACCTACAGTACGTGCATAAAGGTATAATACGCCCATCAACATAAGCACTGGAACTGAACGCGAGCAACCTGACCAATTAAACCACTCACATGAATATACTATTGTATTGTTAGGCAATGCTTACCGGATATGAAAAATCTGGAGCGCATCCGCATGGATACTTCTTCTTTCCGCCGTCATCTTTTGCAGTCTGCCGTCTGGGCGTCCATTGATCGCAGAAGATGGTGTAACTGCCACCCTTCCGGTAGGAGAGACCGCGATCGCCGTACTCGTCAAAAGCCGTATCTATATCGAACCTATCACGGCACGATGCTGTTGTTGGTGCTAGTGGTGCAGGTGCCGTAGTGAGTTTGGCATTGGCGGTGTCAGTAGAGGCGAGGAGGAGAACCAATAAAACCATGGCCAGGAGAACTGGAGCGAAGAAGAAGACACGAAAAAAGCCCGCCGTCTTGCCGCTTGAGAAAGTTCGCATAGTGAGTGAAAAAGCTGCCGCCGAGAAAAAATGCAGACCGACCATCCACGAGGAAAACAAGATTCAAACTGACTGCTAGTGAGAGAGAGCGAGCGAAGAACGACTGTCCACCACAAGGAAAGAGAACAAACTGAGAAAATACACACAATTTTGAATTTCTGTTGGGTTCAGTAGGCTTGAGCGTGATCGCGTGACCATTTTGTCATTATTACAAAGCACATACATGAAGTGTGATCTCGGTCAGTAGTAGGTGTAACGTGTACGTACAGTACAGCTGGCTTTTTGTCTTCTGGACAACAACAACACATACTTTAACTCTTGCGCTTTCCACTTAATAAATTCTTGTCTATTTGGGCGCAATGCATAATCGTAATTATGATTTAGTATCTAATCTTCCGTATTCGCCTTATTTGATGATTCCGTTTCCTTCTCAGATGCTAATTCATCCTCACTTTCATTTCCGTTCAAGGATTCTTTGTGTTCCTCCACCTTCTCCTTCTTGCTCTGTTCCCGAATATGAGTCTCCAGCTTATGCTGTTTATCCTTCCCATCCTCCAAAAGCAAGTCAGAATGTGCCAGACTGTCAACAACAGACTCGCCCACTTCCGAATCCAAAATCGCGCTTCCCTTCTGCTCAGATTTCCATTCGTCTTCGGTGATGAGAAATGCTTGGACCTCCGTGAAATCAGCCCTCTTCTCCTCGACAAAGTGCTCCGCTCCAGGCTAAAAAAAACCAGTACCGTATTTACCCATGCATAGCCCCCCGCCCCCCCCCCCCCCCCCCCTATGCATAGCCCCCCCCCCCCCCCCCTATGCATAGCCCCATATTGGCAAAACATAAAAAATACCCTATGCATAGCCTCCCCTATGCATAGCCCCATATGTACTGTACAGTACTTGAACCTACCTACATAAGCTGGTCATAAGCTACCCATAGCCACTCCCACACCAAGATGCCTATAAGCCTGCTTGGGGGTGTATTGTACTAGAATAACCCTGTTTTGACCTCATTTATGCCCTAAAACATGTGCTTTTGACCTAAAAAAATATGCCTCTGTGCACCTCTCAAAAACATAAAACGTCCCATGCATAGCCCCCCCCCCCCTATGCATAGCCCCATGCATAGCCCCATAGACCTCTCAATTTTTGCATAGCCCCATGGGGCTATGCATGGGTAAATACGGTACTGTACGCTTCTAATGTACCTGCCACAAAAGTCGCTTCTTTGGGCATGAAATAAGAGCCCCCCTTTGCTTTTGCTCCTTTACCTTCGGTTGATTAGATTCAACGGAGGACACCTGCGTCGCTACAGTTTCTTGGTTCTCTTCTCCTGCTTCCGGCTTTTCCGCTTTGGGGGCGCAACAGCGAGTGACGAACGGGGGCTTCTTGCGGATGGTTCTGTTGACGAAAATGTCCATCGCACCGGCCAAACCCCCAACGACGATGATGCAGCCAATGCAGATGACGACGATGACCCAGACTGCCACCGGTTTACTCTCAGATTCAGCTGAAATTAATTCTTAATCTAATCTTAATTACCTATGTTTATTAGTAATAAAATATATTTCTATATCGATTTCCAGGGTTTTTTTACTGATTTTTTAGTATCTCACCTTCTGCTTCAAATTGCCACGACGCCACCGCACTGGATAGGGTGAATTTGCATTGCACTGGGACCGTTTCTTCTTGTCCTTCCTTCGACTTCAAAGCCCATCCATCATCGCAGCTGCCAGAGATGGATTCGAGTGGGTTGCCCATCTTGCACTCCATCGCGCCTTTCTTGCACAGAGCCATACGATCGCTGCTCACTTTCAGTTTTCCCGACTTGACCGTTGATCCCCATTGCAGATTTCCGTCCCAGAGATCGCTCAGTTTCGCAGTATCTTCAAAAAACAACGACTTGAAACATCATACTCACGGTTTGACATTGCACTTTGCCTGCCTACCATCTGTGCAGTTTCCTTGCAGTAGGACCACCCTGAACTTGTTCTTCACTGACGCGTCACACCAGTCACTGGAGGCAGGTTTAGGACAGAGTTGAATGCTGAACTGGCGTCTCTCCAACCCCTTGGATGAAGTCACCTTGCACAGTGGTCCATCTACATCAAACCCCGTGAAGAACTTCGTCACCTTCACGCTGACTTCCTTGGCGCATTTGGCAGTAGCGGTAGTTGGCTCATCAGTCAAGTCAGTCTTGGTTGCATCTCCAGCACCTTTGCATTTGATCTCCACTTTTCCACCCTTCACTGGCCAGGGAATCTCATCTCCGAACTGGTCCAGGAATGCGTAGTTTGCATCAGCAGTAGCGTGCAGGAGAAAGCTGAGATCTCTTCCGTCACTCTGGCATGGCGTCACTGTCACTGCACATCCACCGTCCTGAGCCTTGGCTTTGCCTGTATCTTCCTCAAAACTGATGGGGATGATAGCTTCCCAATTATTGCATGGACTGCCAGCAGGAGCATCGATGTCTGCAAATTATTCAAAGCTACTGGTACGTATGTTGTCATGTCATGCCATGGTCTCTCTAAATGCAAATTCAATTCTACGTACTTCCTTTTAGGACAAAGAAGCGCCATTCCAGTCCAGTCTTTGAGCAACTGCAACGAACCGCGTAGCTCTCCGCATCTTCAGGCAGAGTCCATCCTTCCCGTATACTTCCATCCATATTTTCCCAGTTCCCACCTATTTCCCTCTCACACTTGAAGATGCTCCTGTCCTGATGCTCTGGCAACACTTTCAGAACCTTCATATCCAGAGTTGAGAATTGAGATGGCCTCGCCTGACTGCAGTCCTTTTTCCCAGATGTTCGGATCGTTGGATTTGCCATTGGAAGAACAAGGAATCTGCTTCATGAACGAGTGTCTTTTTGTCACTTTGTCCACCTCTGGTTTCTTGGGGTTCCTGCAGGTGTGAGTAGCTGGTTTGCAATCGCATTCATTCTCCGTTTTCTTCAGACCACACAGCGGTTTCTTGGGCAGAGTTATCCAGTAGTCGCCTTGGAAGTTTTTGCCAGCGCATTGCAAGCTCATCTTGGCTCCAGGTGTCGCGAAGAAGAAGCGTGTCTGGTTGGGGAGGAAACGGTTTATGGGGTAGACCGCACAGAGGAAAGCACATGGCAAGAATGACACATTCACACATGCAGAAATAGATCACACAGGGCAGAAATCACGCCACCGGACATTGCAAACACTCACATGCACCATACTCAGATACAATATCTGACACTCCCAGAACAGCAAAGTTTGCACTCAACAGAACACTATTTCACACACAGCAGCTCAATCACGCGAAAGCACAAGAGTGCAATGCAACATACTAGACAGTGGAAGCTCAACAGAAACTGCTATGCGGCTTCTACACTTTCCTACCGTCAGTTTACCATCATATTGATGATTCGCATAATACTTAACCTCTGAGGTCCTCCCCCATGAAAACAATAAATCGCTTGAAGGTTGCGATCCTATTGACATGAAAGGCATAATAGCATTAAGCTATGAGGACTGATGTACATATCTGCATGTACATAATGATGTACTATACGTACGTTTTAAGTGAGACCTGCCAGCTCAACCTCAATTGTGCATATACGGCAGCCTAACATAGTCATCTCAATCAGCCACGAATGATGGACAGTGTCCATATGTCTACCTATCTTCTACACAAGCATCTATGCAAGCTCATTTACATCTCATGTACTTTGTCAGGGATATTTAAGTGCGGACGAGATTGACACAACCCCTTTGGGCAATTTTACATATCAGAGCTCATCCTCATTCACTATGGTTGTGTAACCTAGGCCTGGAACGATCGACTCCCTTTGGGAGATTGATGCACCCGTGCATCCAATTTCATATTGTGCCCTTTTTGCACCTCGAACCGAACTGAATCCATGACCGTGAGGAAGCACAATAACCATCAATGAGATGATCCACTGACTGACAATCGAGATGAATTTTCGCAGATTCACTGCGTCGATTGGAGATTTGACTCCACATTTGCTTGCTTCTCCTTGCCTGGTAGAGATTTTCTTGATGCTGAACCATCGCGTCGGTTCGCAATCACTTGATTGGCTTGTGACTGGAGGCTTGCCCATTCATCTCTGCGATGACTGACGGCCTTGACTGCAGGCCTTCCCGGTGAACATCCTTGATCCTTGGCCATTGCCATGGGCGCGCTTGACGGAAATTGTTCAACCGGAATCGATACGTCCCTCCGGATCCTCCCGACCGGAAAATGAAGATTTCCGCCAACCAGAGGAATCTGTAGAACGGCGCGCACGTCTCTGCTACCATGTCGCGAAGAAGAAGCGTGTCTGGTTGGGGAGGAAACGGTTTATGGGGCAGACCGCACAGAGGAAAGCACATGGCAAGAATGACACATTCACACATGCAGAAATAGATCACACAGGGCAGAAATCACGCCACCGGACATTGCAAACACTCACATGCACCATACTCAGATACAATATCTGACACCAGGTTTGTTCTTTGTTAGTAGATCTGTGCTCTGTATCTGTGGTTTCTGAGGGAACGGGGTTGGGCATTCAAACTCAAAGCTTCCTCCAGTGACAGGCTCCAGCGTGGACAGATTTAACTCATCCCGAAAGGCGTAGTGCGCTGCTAGTGGGAGTTCTCGACTGCTGAATGGGATTTGAAGGCCAGGAGGGATGCAGGATGCCAGGTTGTACTTGCAGGTGAATGTGGTGTCGTGCATTTCGGAAGCTTCAGTGATGTTGCCATGTTCGAATCCGGGGCGCTTTTTGGTTGACAAGTCGTGCAGGGTGCAGGATGCGTTTCCGTCCACTGAGAGTTTTATCTGGATGTCAGTTTCTGTCTCCAGAGCTGGAAAAGAAATCATGCCACCAGCTTTTCTTTTCTACCCCCGAAACAAAGATGCTCTGTAATATTGGATTACTGTATGTAACAATCAATGTGCCTTGACGTTTTACCTGCATTGATGGCATAGAAGCTCCAGCGTGCCTCATCATTGGTCTTGCTCTTTCCTTCACAGTAGATCTTGGAGATGACTTTCCTGGGCAATTGGGTGAGTTTGACTTCCCATCCATGAGAACAGTTGCCATCCAGTTGCTCAGCTGGTTTTTTCAGGTCGGCAGGTTGCTTGAGCTGACAGGTGATGCTTTGGAGGTCACTGCATTCGGTAGCATCCTTGGGCTTGAGGGTGAATGTGTTGTTTGAGATGGCGATCACCTGGCGTAGTTTGAAGTTGGCTTCCCAGAAGTCCTCAAACTCTTTCGCTACAAATACGCTTCTTTTTTGCCACCGAACGGTACGGATTCGATCCAAAACATTAACATTTAGTCTGGTTTTGCGCTGAAATTTACTGGATGGTCGCGGGGTGACCGCACTGGTATGACATTTAGGCCTGTGTACGTACTGATTTTCAATGCAATTCTTAAGAGACGTTTTCTGTAGCGGTTGCATAGTACGTGGAAGGGGGGTACTTTTGTAAATCGAGATAATATGCCTATCGGATTCCCCATCAAAAACTGCATATGTAGATGAAGTTTTAGGAAAAAATTTGTTCAGGCATCATCGAGATATTCATGGGTAAAGGTGGGCATGTCGCATTTTTGCCGTTTTTCAACGTTTTTAGCCATATTTCAGCAACCGCAGGGCATAGAGGGCTACAATTTGGTACACACATACATCCCATAGGGACCCAAGTCTGGACCAATTTTGAGCCCAATCGGCCACTTGTGTGGCGAGATATAGCGTCACAAAGTGCATTTCTGTATGTTTTGCACCTGTTGCAAATTTAGTTTTTTGAATACCACGGCGCGAATACATGCCCTGCACGGGGTAAAATTTTGACAGCAAGTAGAGAAGGGTTAGGCCTAAAAACTTTAGTACTACCGCAAAAAATCTCTATAGTTGGAATTGGGACTACAGTCCTCTCGAATAGTGAAAAATTCAGCAAAAATTTTCCGGCCTTTTTTATTTTTCAAGATAATTTAGCAATGACAATTAAAAAATTTACTCGAAAGTAGCCTATCTTATGTAGAATTTGATGTAGATTTCAAAAAAAAAAATTCTTTTCCCAAAAAATTTAACCCTTACCCAAAATTCACAAAAATATACTACTTTTGCAAAATTATATGCTAGGGGTTAAATTTTTTGGGAAAAACAATTTTATTTTTGAAATCTACATCAAATTCTACATAAGATAGGCTACTTTCGAGGAAAATGTTTCAGTGGCATTGCTCATTTATCTTGAAAACTAAAAAAGGCGGGAAAATTTTTGCTGTATTTTTCACTATTCGAGAGGACTGTAGTCCCAATTCCAACAATAGAGATTTTTTGCGGTAGTACTAAAGTTTTTAGGCCTAACCCTTCTCTACTTGCTGTCAAAATTTTACCCCGTGCAGGGCATGTATTCGCGCCGTGGTATTCAAAAAACTAAATTTGCAACAGGTGCAAAACATACAGAAATGCACTTTGTGACGCTATATCTCGCCACACAGGTGGCCGATTGGGCTCAAAATTGGTCCAGACTTGGGTCCCTATGGGATGTATGTGTGTACCAAATTGTAGCCCTCTAGGCCCTTCGGTTGCTGAAATATGGCTAAAAACGTTGAAAAACGGCAAAAATGCGACCTGCCCACCTTTACCCATGAATATCTCGATGATGCCTGAACAAATTTTTTCCTAAAACTTCATCAACATATGCAGTTTTTGATGGGGAATCCGATAGGCATATTATCTCGATTCACAAAAAGTACCCCCCTTCCGCCTATACTACAGGCTACTCTCAATCCTTACAGAAAACGTCTCTTAATCGGTTACCGGTTACCCCGCCTCCCTCCAGCAAAATGTTTATCGCCTTATATGAGAGCCTCAAGTCTTCTCTTCTCTGCGTCTGTACGTACTGCATTTCCACTATCCTATCCTATCCTATCCTATCCTGTTTGCACTATCCTTACTTACTGCATTTGCCCTCGGTAGTTGGAGCTTGGGATAGAAGTTCATATTGGGCTTTCTGCAACTTCGTGCCAGCTGAGGTGGCGTATCGGCACTCATCCCATTTAGTCGTTCCACCCGGACATATCACCCAGTTTGTCATTGAATCCAAATCTTCGACGGGACACGTGCCAGCGGCTGGAATCGCGCATTTGCATCCAAGGTCAGTTCGGAGGGCGCAGAACGCGTCGTGCTAAAAATAGTGTCTATTTGCACTGTTATGGTCATGGCATAGTGTTGTGTTGTTCACTACTATATGCTTTATTGCTGCATAACGCATGTTCCCAGACAGTTATTGATTGATGGCATAGGTGCGTATGCTTGCTGCGCGACAATAGTAGACCGGCGGGCGGATCGATACTGCGTTGGTCATAATCTGGTTGAGCGCCCGTAGGAAATACCGTATTTTTGGGTGTATGTATAGCCCCATGGGGGTATACAAAAATTGAGAGGTCCAATGGGGGGTAATACACTAGGGGGGATATACAATGGGTGGGATATACATAGGACAAAATTTATGTTTATGAGAGGTGTGTAGAGGCACGTTTTTGAGGTCAAAAGTATGTGTTTTAGGGCATAATCGCGGCTAAAACAGGGTTATTCTATAGTACAAATTATATTTCTGGGACCCATGCATTATTTATCTCAGGATCTAGCCAACGTAGCTCAAAGCGGTTAAAAATCTTTCGATAACTTTAGCTCGCCTGGAAAATAAAAAAAACCGCATGCGTCTACGTGCCCTCTGTGTCGAGAAATCGCCAAATTCCTTAAGTACTAAAAATGTACACTTTTTTCGATTATTCAACATAACTGAACAAGCCGCAAATACTTTTTCATTAAAAGTAGCCTATCCTATGTAGAATTTGATGCAGATTTCAAAAATAGTATTGGTGTTTCAAAAAATTTAACCCCTACCCAACAATTGTCAAAAATATACAAATTTTGCAAAATTATATACTAGGGGTTAAATTTTTTTAAACACCGATACTGTTTTTGAAATCTACCCCAAATTTTACATAGGATAGGCTACTTTTAATGAAAAAATTTTTGCGGCTTGTTCATTTATGCTGAATAATCGAAAAAGTGTACCTTTTTAGTACATTTTTAGTACTTAAGGAATTTGGCGATTTCTCGACACAGAGGGCACGTAGACGCATGCGGTTTTTTTTATTTTCCAGGCGAGCTAAAGTTATCGAGAGATTTTTAACCGCTTTAAGCAACGTTCGCTAGATCCTGAGATAAATAATGCATGGGTCCCAGAAATATAATTTGTACTATAGTACAAGACATGCTCAGCTAAGCCTACAGGCATAGCAGCATGGTGTAGGAAAAAGCTATAGCTAGCATAGGAACAGCTACATAGGTAGGTCAGGTACCTTACAGTACATGGGGGTTATACACCAGGGGGGAATATACAAAGGACAATATTTTATGTTTTGCCAATGGGGGGTTATACACTAGGGGGATATACAATAGGGGGATATACACCCAAAAATACGGTACGTCAGTAGTGGACGGACAGGGAGGGAGGGAGGGAGGGAGGAGTAAGAATGGTCATCGGGTGAGGCGCGCTGCCCGCTGCCCAAGAAAGAGACCAAAGGCAATTACGTAGTGTGCAAGAAGGCAGGACCGGGATGAGTAAAACACCGCACCGCACTACTGTAATGATTCGTGTATAACCCCATGGGGTTGTCAAAAAATTAGTGGCCAATTTGGGGGGTTATATACGAGAGGGGGTTATACATGAAAGGGGTTATACACGAGTGCATCTATCAAAAGTGGGGTTTAGAGCCTATTATTTTTTCCGCCTCGGTAATTTAGGCTTGTTTGTACTCTTTATGACATGGCAGATGCTTCAAAATTGCCTGACAAGACAATTACAGCTTCTGTTTTAGCTAGAAAACGCTAAAAAACACCTCTCCATGCTAGCAAAACCTTCAATTTCTACCGATTTTTGCATGCTTCGTGTATAACCCCCGGGGTTATACACGGGTAGGTTCGCGGTCACTTCGTTGCGGTTTTTTTCGTTGCGGACATTTCGTTGCGGACCTTTCGTTGCCGCGGTCACTTCGTTGCGAGAACTTTCGTTGCGGTCACTTCGTTGCGGTTTTTTTCGTTGCGGACATTTTGTTGCGGCCGTCCTCTGGTGATTTCGTTGCGAGAACTTTCGTTGCCGGTATTTTCGTTGCGGGTCATTCCGTTGCCGGTCTAGATTTGGTCATTTGGTAGTGAGTACTTTCGTTGCCGTTCATTTCGTTACGAGATTTACCTAAGCCTATGCCTAAGCCTAGCCTGCAACGAAGTGAATGGCAACGAAATCACTACCAACTGACCAAATCAACACCGGCAACGAAATGACCGGCAACGAAATGACCGGCAACGAAAGTTCTCGCAACGAAATGACCAGAGGATGGCCGCAACGAAATGTCCGCAACGAAAAAAACCGCAACGAAGTGACCACAACGAAAGTTCTCGCAACAAAGTGATCACCGCCGCAACGAAATGACCGCAACGAAGTGACCGGCAACGAAATGACCGTATCCCAGTGCAATTGACGTTAGTCGCCGATTTGGGGGGGGGGGGGGGTTATATACGAGGGGGTTATACACGAAGGGGGGTTATACACGAGTCATTTCAGTACCGCAGCACAGCACACAACAGGCAGAAAGGGTGATGACAAGATAACTGGAAAGCCCAGCCCAAGGAGTGACCAGAGAAAATAAACATCTCTTCTCCGTCTATCTCGAGGCAACTATACATAGTTGTTTAATGTGGTCTACTGTTGCTAAATTTCAATTGAACATATTGTCATACTGTACTGTATGTATGTACACATTTCAATACAAATTTTCAGTGCTGTGTGGCGTCACGTGACACTGGCTCTTATTGCACTGGCTCTTATTGCAGATATGATGGATATTGTAGGCAATGCTTACCGGATATGAAAAATCTGGAGCGCAGCCGCATGGATACTTTTTCTTTCCGCCATCGTCTTCCACTGTGTAGTCTTTTGGTGCTGCAGTTTTTAAGGCGCAGCGGATGTGGTATTTGCCGTCTTTACGGTAGGAGAGACCCTGATCGCCGTACTCGTCGAAAGCCTCCATCACCTTCAACTCATCTTGGCAACGGGTAGTAGTTGGCGGTGGTACGGTTGTTGTGATAAGCGCGGCTTTTGCGGTGTAAGTAGAGGCGAGGGGAAGAACCAAGATGGCCATGGCCAGGGGAACTGGAGCGAAGAAAAAGACACGAAAAAAGCCCGCCGTCCTTCCGCCTGAGATAGTTCGCATAGTGAGTGAAAAAAGCCGCAGAAAAAATGCAGAAACGACCGTCCACGAGGAAAACAAGATTCAAACTGACTGCTAGTGAGAGAGAGCGAGCGAAGAACGACTGTCCACCACAAGGAAAAACCAACAAACTGCGAAAATACACAAAATTAATTTCTGTTGGGGTCCGTAGGCTTGAGCGTGATCGCGTGACCATTTTGTCATTACAAAGCACAGTACATGAAGTGTGATCTCGGTCAGTACAGTAGGTGTACGTGTACATACAGTACAGCTGGCTTTTTGTCTTCTGGACAACAACAACACAAACTTTAACTCTTGCGCTTTTGTCTATTTGGGTGCAATGCATAATCGTAATTATGATTTCGTATCTATCTATCTTCCGTATTATTCGCCTTATTTGATGATTCCACTTCCTTCTCAGATGCTAATTCATCCTCATTTTCATTTCCTTCGTGAGTGTTTTCCAAGGATTCTTTCGGCTCTGCCACCTTCTCCTTCTTGCTCTCTTCCCGAATAAGAGTCTCCAGCTTATGCTGTTTATCCTTTCCATCCTCCAAAAGCAAGTCAGAATATGCCAGACTGTCAACAACAGACTCGCCCACTTCCGAATCCAAAACCATGCTTCCCTTCTGCTCAGATTTCCATTCGTGTTCGGTGATGAGAAATGCTTGGACCTCCGTGAACTCAGCTCTCTTCTCCTCAACAACAAAGTGCTCCTCTCCAGGCTAAAAAAAACCAGTACTGTGCGCTTCTACTGTACCTGCCACAAAAGTCGCTTCTTTGGGCACTTTAAAATTTGAATATGAAAGAAAGCCCTGAAAGCCCTTTGCTTTTGCTCCTTTACCTTCGGTTGATTAGATTCAACGGAGGACACCTGCGTCGCTGTACTTTCTTGGTTCTCTGCTGCTTCCGGCTTGTCCTCTTTCGGGGCGCAGCAGCGAGTGACGAACGGGGGTTTCTTGCGGATGGTCCTGTTGACGAAAATGTCCATCGCGCCGGCCAAACCACCTACGACGATGATGCAGCCAATGCAGATGACGACGATGACCCAGACCGCCACCGGTTTACTCTCAGATTCGGCTAAAATAAATTTGTAAATTAGTTGTAATCATCTTAAAACTACGCTCAGAGCGGAAAATGATAAAAAGAGGGTCCAACATTTGCAAGCCGCCAGTAATTTCGTTCGCTGCGGGCATATCTGGCTCAAATTATATTAAAGTATGGCATATTCTTGGGCTTCTGGGGACAAAATTTCAGATATTGATATCTCATGTAACACTGAAGTAAGCCTGGATCGTTAGGGAGGTCTACGTGGGACACCCTATGTATTTATTTAGTAATAAAATTCAATATTTATTTCCAATTTCCACGGTTTTTGAATTTTTTTTACATACTGTACGCATGTATAAGTATGTACAGTAGTTTTACTGATTTAGCATCTCACTCTCACGTTCTGCTTGAAATTGCCAAGATGCCACCGCACCAGAAAGGGTGAATTTGCATTGCACTGGGACCGTTCCTTCTTGTCCTTCCTTCGACTTCAAAGCCCATCCATCATCGCAGTTGCCAGAGATCGATTCAAGTGGATTGCCCATAATGCACTCCATCGCGCCTTTCTTGCACAGAGCCATACGATCGCTGCTCACTTTCAGCTTTCCTGACTTGACCGTTGATCCCCATTGCAGACTTCCGTCCCAGAGGTCGCTCAGTTTCGCAGCATCTTCAAAAAAACAACAATGACGTGAAACATCATACTCACGGTTTGACAGCGCACTTTGCCTGCCTACCATCTGTGCAGTTTCCTTGCAGTAGGACCACCCTGAACTTGTTCTTCACTGACGCGTCACACCAGTCACTGGAGGCAGGTGTAGGACAGAGTTGAACACTGGACTTGCGCCTTTCCAACCCCTTGGATGAACTCACCTTGCACAGTGGTCCATCTCCATCAAACCCCGTGAAGAACTTCGTCACCTTTACGCTGACCTCTTTGGCGCATTTCGCAGTAGCGGTAGTTGGCTCATCGGTCAAGTCAGTCTTGGTTGAATCTCCAGCACCTTTGCACTCGATCTCCACTTTTCCACCCTTCACTGGCCAGGGAATCTCATCTCCGAACTGGTCCAGAAATGCATAGTTTGCATCAGCGGTAGCGTGCAGGAGAAAGCTGAGATCTTTTTCATCACTCTGGCATGGCGTCACTGTCACTGCACATCCACCATCCTGAGGCTTCGCTTTGCCTGTATCTTCCTCGAAACTGATGGGGATGGTAGCTTTCCAATTATTGCATGGACTGCCAGCAGGAGCTTCGATGTCTATGCAAATTATTCCAAGATAGTACGTATGTAGGTACAGTACTGGTACATGTGTTGTCATGGTCATTCTACAAATATTGCAAATTCCATTCTACGTACGTACTTCCATTCAGGACAAAGAAGCGCCATTCCAGTCCGGTCTTTGAGCAACTGCAGCGAACCACGTAGCTCTCCACATCTTCAGGCAGAGTCCATCCTTCCCGTATACTTCCATCCATATTTTCCCACTTCCCATCTTTCTACCTCTGACACTTGAAGATACTCCGGTACTGATGCTCTGGCAACACTTTCAGAACCTTCACATCCAGAGTTGAGATGGCCTCGCCTGACTGCAGTCCGTTTTCCCAGATGTTCGGATCTTTGGAATTTGCATTGGAAGGACAAGGAATCTGCTTCAAAAACGAATGTCTTTTTGTCACTTTGTCCAGCTCTGGTTTCTTGGGGTTCCTGCAGGTGTGAGTAGCTGGTTTGCAATCGCATTCAGTCTCCGTTTTTTTCAGACCACAAAGCGGTTTGTTGGGCAGTGTTAGCCAGTAGTCGCCTTGGAAGTTTTTGCCAGTGCATTGCAAGCTCATCTTGGCTCCAGGTTTGTTCTTCGTTAGTAGATCTTCTGTGCTCTGTATCTGTGGTTTCTGAGGGAACGGGGTGGGGCATTCAAACTCAAAGCTTCCTCCAGTGACAGGCTCCAGGGTGGACAGGTTTAACTCATCCCGAAAGCCGTAGTGCGCTGCTAGTGGGAGTTCTCGACTGCTGAATGGGATTTGAAGGCCAGGAGGGATGCAGGATGCCAGGTTGTACTTGCAGGTGAATGTGGTGTCATGCATTTCGGAAGCTTCAGTAAAGTTGCCATGTTCGAAGCCAGGGCGCTTCTTGGTTGATGAGTCGTGCGACAAGGTGCAGGATGCGTTTCCGTCCGCTAAGAGTTTGACCTGGATGTCTGTTGCTGTGTCCAGAGCTGGAAAAATCATGCTATTATCTGTCTAACCTCAAGGAAGCTGCTGTGTGTATGTATGTAGGCTACTGTAGCATTGCGTCTTACCTGCATTGATGGCATAGAAGCTCCAGCGTGCCTCATCATTTTTCTTGTTCTTTCCCTCGCAGTAGATCTTGGAGGTGACATCCCTGGGCAATTGGGTGAGTTTGATTTCCCATCCCTGAGAACAGTTGCCATCCAGTTGTTCAGCTGGTTTTTTCAGATTGGCAGGTTGCTTGAGCTGACACGTGATGCTTTGGAGGTCACTGCTGCACTTCGCTGTATCTTTGGGCGTCAGGGTGAAGGAGTCAGTTGAGATGGCGATCACCTGACGAAGCTTCAGGTCTCCTTTCCAGAAGTTCTCCAGCTCTGGTACTAAAATTTAGAACAACATCGTAGCTGTGGTCACAGTTTTGCCAGTTGAAGGGCACATATGCTGTATGTACGTATATAGTGCAGGGATGCCTGCCTATACGAATTAAATTTTAATATGAATGTATATGAATATGAATATTCAACCATAATTTTAATTCGAATAAGAATAAGAATACCACATTTTGACTGGGCAATCAAATGGGCAAACGGGCAATTAAAATAATCGGCCGATCAAAAAGTAACTGGCTTGTTACAGATTTTTTTGTGCACATCGCTGTTGTCATTTGATTGGCCTACAGCCAGTTATTAACTGGCCAATTTGGCTTTTGTGCACTCGGGCCCTGTAGTGTACATACCGCAAGACGCCGTGGTTGATTTGAATTCGACTTTTGGTGGCTTCGGTATCACTTTTGCTTGGAATCGAGTCCAGGCCCTGCACTCATCCCTTTTCAGTTCTTCTCCGGGACAAATTTCCCAGCCGTTCATTCGTTTCAGATCTTTGATGGGGCATGAATCGAAGTCGTTTGGAATTGTGCAATTGCATCCAACAAGTGGCAGAGAGCAGAAGGCACCAACCTACAATAGGTGTACAGTAACCCTTTGCCTTTAGTGTGACTCTGGACTTAGCTATTATGTCCACGACCTCTAATATTAGTCATTTGCTTCAGATGACCAAATCGTTGTGACTAATTTGTGGGTAGATGACTATTTCAGCTTTAGTCATCTGGTTTGTTGTTGACTAATTTTTTGACTAGGCAAAACTGGAGATCTAATTTTAGCCAACAAATAGTATTGCTGACTAATTTTTTTGACTCAATGGCAAATATTCCTATTTCGCTGATGAAAAACATTTTTAATCTTGGATCGGGAATGCAAATTATTGGACCGTCCCCCATCAGACCTCTTGATTTTTGTATATACAATACACCCAAAAATACGGTAGGGGGCCCGACCATCTTTGAAAAAAGATAAGAGAAGAAAACGTAGACGACGGAACAAGAAGTTTCAGATAGACATGGCAGGGGCGGACCCCCGATCGAGGGTCCCGATTGGGACCAAAACGGCCCTAGCATGGAATACGAAATCCAACACTAGGGTAGCTGGCGACTGGCGTATAGTTAAAGGTAAATAAACATGGTATTTCATTTCGATACCGGAAAAGAAAACTGCTAGTGCACAACGTTTTGATTTGATAGTGTAGTGCTATTGCACATCAGACCGTCGCAACTGAGCACTGTGCTGTTCCAACTTCTATTTTAATAATTGTCATGTACAGTAATTGGCACTGGGGCACGTTCGACCTCTTTCTATGTAAAACTTACTGGATAACTGAAGTTTGCCTTGCATCCACATTGATGCGCCTTGCCAGAGCCATCATCTTCCACTTTGATGTGCTGCTTTTTAGATGGCCAGGCGCTGCAGAATATCCAGTACGTGCCGTTTCTACGGTACGATAAGCCTAGATCGCCGTACTCATCAGTAAAGTTCAGGACTATGAACATGTCACCGCAAGAAGAGAGAATGACTGGTGGACCCGGTCCAGACATCGTAGTCGCTGATGTAAGTGTGGCCTCGCTGGTGTCAGTAGTAGAGGTGAGGAGAAGAACCAAGATGGCCATGGCCAGGGGAGCTGGAGCGAAGAAGACACGAAAAAAGCCCGCCATCATGCCGCTTGAGATAGTTCGCATCGTGAGTGAAAAAAGCCGCCGAGAAAAAAATGCAGACCACTGTCCACGAGAAAAACAAGGTTCAAACTGACTGCTAGTGAGAAAGCGAGCGAAGAACGACTGTCCACCACAAGGAAAAACCAACAAAACTGATGCAAGCAACACAAATCAACGCCGGTAGTATGTTTTTCTTGCATTTATTCAGTTCTTCAATAGATTTCTGACTAAAACTAGGAAGTATGTCAATGTACCAATTTTCTTGTACTGTATGGCCATGCCTGTGGTATTCTGTGAATGGAGCGCATAGGGTGTTGTACACAGACGTAAAGTTGCTTTATTTCGAGTCATTTTCTTATCAGCGTAGGTAGGTAGAAAACTATGTACACAGGTATCTTTATCAGTGGACCCCCAAAAAACCAAGCCTCTGCCTGCCTGCCCCCAAAAAAGTTAACCCCCAGCCAAACACAACAGCACGGACACAGCACAGATGATTTTCCTGTCGTAGTACAAAATGGGTATCATTTTCACGTAATTCTTCTCATATTCTTATCTTGCCTGCCAAATATTTCAAGGTCTTTCTTGCCACTAGGCACAGACATTTACCACGCGTTAACCCACCTTCTCATCCATAAAAGCCTCCAGTATTGTAAACATCACAACTCATTCATGCAGTCTCACAAAAGCCATAAACGGTTCAGTAGTAAACTACGCAGTACACGCCATACATTCAATCATTCGCCATACAAAATTCATGCCCACGTTGCACCGTATAGCAAGAATGCATTACGAAGTTACCCACTCATATGCACTCCTCTTCCTTCAAAGGTTCTTTGCTATGAATTCTTGCTTATACCGTACTTCATGAATACATGACCTACACAGGCTACTAAACATTAGCAGCTCGCAGACTAAGCAAGCCAAACCTGCACCTTCTAAAAACGTACACACATACAGCTGCTGTATGTGTGCTGACAAGATATTCACAAGTACTATCGACCAGTTGCGCTATAACAAACTATGGGTGGTTGCAAGCTAACCCCTCTGTATTAGACTTTTCAGTGCATTTTATTCCTTCCTCCTTTACCGATCAAAAAATGCACTGAAAAAGGGTAATGCATAGGGGTCAGCTCGCGACTACCCCTAATTTCTTAGCGCAACTAGTCCATAACCCATCATCAGTGGTGAGTAGTGACATGACAGTCTTCTTACACGTTTAGCCTAGCGCATCTTTGCTTTGCAGCAACAAAACTAACGAACAGCATAACGAAGTGTAATTTCCACATTTTCTGTAATTAGCGCATCTTTAAAAGCTAATAACAACATAAGGAATGAGAGTGGACTAGTTATGTACGTACGTAGCCATTATGTACGTTTAAAACGTGATATCCCTTCCATAAAATGCGCATGACAACAAAGAGACCATGCCACTAATAATTTATGTAAAGATTGGTGAAAAATTTAACGCAGCTAACCAGAAAATTACAGGGAAACCATAAAAAAACTAGACCAAGAACACATGCGATGCATGACAGAATACAGTATCAGGAAATCAATACTTCAAATACGGAAGTGTGTACGTACATGAATTACGTACGTACACGTAGCATGCACTTGAATGGATATTGAGAGTTTTGACAGAGGCAGAAATAGGAGACACTCCACAGAACCCAACCCACCTACCGAACCAATACATTATTCCCAAGCTTTGTTACCGCCATAGTAGGTACCCTCCAGGTAAAAACTTTGTACAGAACAGCACGTATTTGGTACAGTACAGTGTGCAGTATAAAGTAGAGTACTGAAGGGACTGCTCACGTATTACGGCGGCATATTTTCCCATGGGTTCAGTTATATTAGAACCTTCTAACCCTGGTTTGTAATGTAAGTACGTGTATTTTCCTCCTCTGTCCTTGAACAAAGAGCTGTACGAGCCTAGTTAGGAGGTACAAGAGGGGAAGTTTGAGAGATTGAGCTATGAATGCGGTCAGATGGGGACGTGCGCTAAGAGAGGCGTAATCCAGTGCTGCGCTGCGTGTTCGACTCACGCACTGGCCGCCCAATTTTTCAGGGCTACTTCTCATCTCTTGTCCTCGCATCTCTATTCTTGAATCCTTGCCTCAAACAAGTCAGCACCAAAATCTCCCCCCCCCCCAATTTTCACCGCCGTAATACATGAACACTCCCCATAAAAATTCCCTCACTGGGGGCGGTCGCATTTAGCGCTGCACACACGTAGTAGCGCTTTTTCTTGCAAAACTGCGTTCCTTTCCAAGCTCGCTTATTTTAAAGAATAAATACTACCTGTCCTCGATTTCCGCCCTTTCTACGAGTTTCTTTTTCAGATAGTGAGGACATGCGGAATTTACTACTTAGCTTCGTAGCAAAAAATTTGCATAAAATAAACAAGTTTTGCAACATAAGCGCTGCTACGTCTACACAACGCCAAATGCTCCCTCCCCCATTCTCCTCCCTCCTCCGTGGCATCCATGTCTGCCCTCCCCTCCATCAGTGGCATAACTCCATGGCAGCTTCCTTTCCCCATCTTTTCTTTCCGTCTACAGCCCCGGCACCGAATCAATATCGCCCGCGTTCACCCTATTCGGGTCCGCAGCGGCCGTGAAGCCCAACAGGCCTCCGTCCAGGGTCTTTCCCGCCCCGGCGCCTCGACCCTTCTTCTTCTTCTTGCTGGCCGCACCGACCCCGACTGAACCCCCGATGCTGGCCCCGGTGGCTCCACCGGTGGGCACCGAGCCAGTGCCCGGGCCACCGGAAGGCTCCTTGGCTATGGCCGCGGCTGGAACCGCCAAATCCTGTGAACAGAAAGAACGGAAAAAGGACGGTACGTAAAATAGTGTAAGAGAACGTACAAACTTATAGTCTGGCCAGAAAGAGTTTGCTATTGGACTCAAGTCCTTCTGCGAAATAGGAGTACACGAAGCATGAACAGAAATCCGCATTCGTGAATCTATTTTACGCAACGCTCCTTGAATGCCAAGGCAAACTCTTGTGATCGGATATTCCCATGGACGGGTTTACCCCATACTACCCCAATAATCCTCTTGCCTTTACATCTTCGTCGTGCTGTGTCCTGGCTCGATTGCTCGACTGCTTGAGTTCGCTGCGCTTCTCGAGAAACTGCTTGAGAAAATCCTGTGTCGCCTTCCCCTCGCCGAAATATCCCACCGCAAAATCTTCCACCTGTACGTACACAAATCGAAAAGAAACTTGAATTGGTGTACAGGTAAAGTTGGGAGTGTAGTGGGGTGCAGGGCCAGTCCAGTAGGTGGGTCGTGAGTGCAGGGCTCACATGTGACTCACCCCACTTTGAGCAGGCCGAATATTCAATTTCTATTCTACCCATTGCAGAACATAAATTCTTCCTACCTATCCTAAACTGCTCACATCAAGAACCCATAAGCAAGAGTTACCAAGCATCTCTCATAGCCTCCCCTACCCCTCTACATACCGCCCAAAATAATCTCTGCGCCTCTTGACCAGGTTTCCCCCCGCTACCCTGCTACGTACGTACAGTACATCGTGCGGCGACATCAAGAAACCATAACCGAGAGTTACCAAATCTATCTCATATAGTCTCCCCTACCCGTGCTATACATACCGCCCTGAAAAACTGTGTGCACCTTGACCAGGTTTTCCCCCACGTTACCCTGCTACGTATACGTACGTACGTACATCGTGCGGCGATTCCACGTCCTTGAGAAACACGGCGAACGTTTCCGCGTCCACGTCCGGGTTCAAACTGCGCGCCTGCCGCACGATCCACGACTGAAACGCCGCGTCGCCGCCGGTTGTGGAAGAAGCGAAGAGACGCTTCACCGCGCTCGTCTACAACAACAGCCACAGAAACAGTCAATCAACTAACTGAGAACACGAAACATCATCTATCCAGAGTGACCCAGGATCCAGCCGCGTGGAGGACGGGTATTTTTATTTTTTTTAGAAAAAAACACAAACTAACCAGACGTCGGCCTGGGGTCAGCTGGGGGTATGTTCAGCATACCCCCACCCACCCCCTCACATAACCCCACGCAGACCCCCAGATTTTGAGAATTCCAACAATACCCCAAACACACCCCCAAAAAATAAAATCAACATACCCCCACGCATACCCCCACTTTATTTTTGAGCAATTCTGCATACCCCCACGCATACCCCCAGTTTTTTTGGAGCAATTTTGCATACCCCCACAGCCAAACATACCCCCAGTTTTTTTGAGTAGAAAAATGAATAAGGCAATATAATGAAGAAAGACATTTTATGTCAAGTGGAAAATCAATGAAGCAACTGCTTACTGTTACTACATACTACTGTGTCTACTTTATCTATCCTGCACATGATATGTTACAGCCACTGCTAGCAAAACACATTAGATGGTGGCAGAAGTTTCTGACTTATCACTTCTTTGTTCATTCTGTATTCTTCTTGAGGTGATCAAATTCAGTACTTGGTTCATTGGTAGCATGCAAGTAAATTTGCTTTGGGGCATCTGAACAGATACCCCCACTCTGCACCCACCTCTTTGATGGGTGCAAAAATTTGCAGCACTTTGAACTTTGGGGGTATGTTGACAATCTGGGGGTATGCTGTCATTTTCATCTGGGGGTATGTTAGAAATCTGGGGGTATGTAGCGATTTTTTTCTGGGGGTATGTTGGAAATTCTGGGGGTATGTTGAAAAAAAAATTTTTCCTGGGGGTATGTGGCTGACCCCAGATTTTAGACCCGACATAACCCCAACTACATACCCCCACCCTTGATACCGTGCCGATGTCTGACTAACTGAGAACACGAAACATCATCTATCCAGAGTGATCCAGCCGCGTGGAGGACGGGTATTTTTTGAAAAACAAGCATTTCATGTACTCCTAGACATGTCGGACGATCTAGGAGTATATGGTCCACGTATGCATATAGATACGTCGGACGTCCGGTCCGTACGTGGACGACTGGTGAACGCGGCATGAATCACGACCGGCTGAAACGTCAAAGTCACGAGTTTACCCAGAAATTACGAATTACTTCGTTTGCTGTGTTTTATGGGAGCAGCCCGGGTGAACTCGTGACTTTGATTTTTCGGTTTCCTGGTGTAAAGGAAAAAAGGCTCACCTGCTGATCCGTGCGTGTCTTTGGCCCCCCACCAGTCGCCTGTTGCTGACTAGAAGCTTCCTGTTTCTGCTGCTTTCTCCTACAACAAACACGCACACAGACTGCACAGATACTTTTCAAGACATAACCAGACCTTATTTAGAGCAAAAATCAATCAAATCCACATCAAACAGAAGGTCAACCATCAACAAGGCTGCCCATTCTGAATAAACATCTGGCTGCCCCAGAACTCATTCCGATTGCATTGCGCCCAAACATAATTTTCGGGTTGGTTAACACATACCCGGACCTGGCGTCATTGTTGGCAACAACTCGTTCATTTGTTGTCGGTTTTGTTGTTTGTTGTCCGTTTTTTATACGGATGCCAGGTCGGGGTACGTGTTAAGCCATTTCTAACACCCTCCTTCCTACCCGCTTAAGGTCTCACACTATAGTTTTCTGGGAGTCCGTGGATCATCCTTCTAGAGGTCATGCTTCATCCTTCTAGAAGTCCCTGCGTAGACGATGTGCTGCTCGAAAGACTGTCGCTGTAGTCCAGCTGCAACTTCTCGTTGCGCATATATATAGGGGCTACTGGTTATGAAACATCATCTTCATGAGTTCACCCAAAAAACGTCAGACAACGTTATACCATACGAACACGTTTCTATCTCTCCTGGGCCAACGAAAGCGAGTTGAGAGGAGATCAAGATACCGATGGATAGCTTGTTACAATTTCTCTTAAACGCGCCATATAGCGCCTCTTGAAACGGCCTATCCGTGGCGCTATTCTTGATTGAAACGATAACTTTTTCAAACACGTTTTTTATGGATAACTTTGCGTAGAGGCAACGTAGAGAGGCGCCGCAGGTACCGATCGATTCCTCTCGTAAAGACGCGTTCAACGGTATGCCTGGTGTTGAAAAATACCCAGCGGTTCCTTCGGAACACCCAAATCGCATGGTTTTTATGGTGTTCTTTGGCGTGTCGTACTGCGCCGAATACAGGAGCTTTGGCGTTGCAGTTAGGTGTACATGTAGAGGAAGAATGATACTTTATTCACATTATGACGGATCACTTTTATCTTGCGTACAACGGCTACGACGAAGCCTCAAAGTTGGCTCCGAAACTATAGTGTGAGACCTTAACCCTTTACCCTTATTTCTGCCCATGCAACTCCTGTGGCTAACTCATTCCGATTGTATTGCGCGCTAACATAAAATTCGGGATGGGTTAAGTCAAGCCATTCTAACGTCCTTCTTCCCTACTCGCTTAACCCTTACCCTTTCTTCCCGTGCGATTCCTTCACCAGCGGCGGATCCTTAGCTCTCTGCTGCTGTTCCTTTTCCTTCCTCCCTCCTCCCCAGCCAGTGGGCGTGGGCTCCTCTTCCCAGAAACCCGGTTGCTGCTGCGCCGCGACAGCTTGAGCTGCTGCAGGGGGTACAGATGGGGCTGAGCCCCAGGGGGTAGCCGCCGCCGAGGGGGTCGGATTGCCGGTAGACTTCTTGTTGGTGGCGTCGGCCCAGGTTAAGGGCCGGCCGCTGGAACCCCAGGCCGAGTTATGCAGATTCATGGCCTGAAAAGTGTAGGCATTTACAGTATTTACTTTTAGGCCGTTCGTACACACTTGCAGACTGCGGAGTGGTAATCGAACGAACGAACGAAGTTTATATTCGCAACTGTCCATCATATAACAAATGTAACAGCGGCCAGGACACACTAAAACCAACTGCTAGATTGATCAAAGAACAATCAGGGTTATAACAATGAGCATGCCTGTTGTCAATTTTAACCATACATACAACTATACATAAAGTACAAACCAACTTCGTATATAATAGTAGTCTACACTAAATAAGCTCGCCATCGTGCCACCTCTCTTCTGTCCCTTCCTCGATTATTCGAAACGTCTAACATGGCAGCTGGCTTCGATAGGATTGGAATATGAAGGAACGAATGCTCAGCTAACTCCTGCAGTCTTCGGAAGACATCTTCGTTCTCAATCGCCCGTCGAAACTCAGCTAAGCTAGGGTTGTACGGCACCGTTTCACCAGCTCCCTCTCCTTCCTGTCGCACGAAAAGTTCCGGTGGCAGAAGGTTCCACATGGCAACTGCATGCTCGAGCATTGATTTAGTCGCCAAGGGACGCCGCCCCTTTGCTCTCTTTCCCGGCAGTAGGTCACCTAGACACAGCTGCAACCGATGTGACGCCGGGCGGGCAAGACGATGGATCCCTCTCAAGGCTCTGGCCGGGACAGGCGCTACTGCGAGAACGCCTTCTGGGAGATGGCGGAGGCGGAAGGCATATTTGTACAGAAGCAACATCTGCCGGCAGAAGGCAATCTCCACTAGAGGCCTCCACTGAAGGTTGGTCAGCAGTGTTGTGTATCCCTCCGTCCAGCAGTTCGTTCGAAGTTTCGCTGCAAATTTGTTCACTCGCTCCAATACCACCCAATCTTTATGAAGAGATGGACAAACGGCAGGAAACGCATGGAGAATAATAGGGAGTACTGTAGTTCTGTACAGATGCCCGAAGACAGCAGGCCGATGTTTTCCAATCAGATCCCAAAGAACCCCGACTGCTCGCTTCCCCTTAGCTGCTACAAGTTGCGCATGTCTGCTAAAGTTCAGCCTACGGTCCAGGGTAACACCAAGGTATCTGAGTTCGGAAACAGGCTGGACATCAGTGCCAGCAACTCACAGTGGATGTGAGAGAGTAGGTGGGGTGGGTGCGAGAGAGCATAACATGAACTGGCTCTTTTGCGGATTGATAGATAGAAGTAGGCGTTGGTATTCTGCAATCACTCTGTCTACATCTGCCTGTAGGTTGGTCTCATCCTGCTGGCAGTGGATGGTTTTCACCACCAGGAGGTCATCAGCATATCCAATGAGCTGAGTACCATCTGAAAGTTGGCCGTTTTGTTCCAGTTCAAGGATGGAGGAGATGTAGGCATTGAAGAGAAGGGGGCCGAGAATGGACCCCTGGGGTACACCGGAAGGAATAAGGCAGGCGTCAGAATGGATGTCACCGACCTTGATAACCTGCTCTCTATTGGAAAGGTAGGAATGGAGGAGGGCTCCCAAATTGTCATCCAACCCGAATTTGCACTGCAGTTCTGAAAGTAAAGCATGAAAAGGCAGGCGATCAAAAGCTTTGGAAACATCGAGAGATAGTAAGGCCACCCTGGTGACTCCAGTACACTGCTGAAACCCGCCGAACACCAGAGACTGGAGGTAAATTAGGGCATCGTCGACCCCTCGATGTGGGCAGAAGGCAAACTGGTTCGATGGAGTTTGTGAGAAAACGGAGGCTGATAACAGTCTTTTCATCCACCGCTCAGCAATTTTGCTCAGGCAGGGCAGTACAGAAATAGGACGAAACTCAGCAACAGAGCACGTGCCCGAGACTTTGGGAATGGGGGAGATGCGAGCACGCTTCCATTGCGGCGGAAACTGCCCAAGCCTCAGACACTCATTCAAGGTTGCAGCAATGGCGCCGGAAATGTCCTGGCGGCAGGCTTTAACCACCTGGGGGGAAAGCCCATCCAAGCCAATTGAGGAGGAGGTTGACAGCTGTGAACAGTAGAAGTTGATTTCACCTGCGTCGCAGAGCCAAGTATCCTTCAATGGCCCCCGAACGAAGGTAGGACAAGGGATGTCAGCGGGATTGAAATTGAGTTGAAATTGTCCCGAAAATGCCGCCGCCTTGTCCTTGTCGTCAACTGCATATGAGCCGTTGCTAAGTTCTAAGCAGGGAATAGCCCGGCGGCTCTTTCCCCTATATTTGTTCACAGTTCTCCAGTATTGTCGAAGAGTTGCTACCTGGCCAAATGAATGAGAAATGTCCTGAGTTTTTGCAGCTTTGCACATACCCTTCACTTTTGATCGCTGTCTTTTCCATTTCCCATGGTCAGCAGGGGACCTGGTTCGCCTAAATTGCTTCCATAGCAGCTGCTTCTTCCTAATTGCCGCCTGGATTTCGGGCGTCATCCAAGGGCAAATTTTCTCTCTTATCTTCACAGGGCGATGAGGCACAGAAATGGACTGAACCCGCATCAACTCAAAGTGCAAGAAGTCGACTGCAGAAGAAGGCGAGTCAAGGGCCAGGGCTGAAACCTCGGCTGTAAAATCCCGGTCAAGTACCACACCGCGATGTTGGTCACGGATGACATGAAGTTCTACCCGACCTCGGTCCCAATCGGCCTCACTCCACCTCCAGCATTCACGCCAAACAGGCCGAGAGGGCAGCAATGCAGTGGTTAGCTGCACCCAGGTAAGCGCATGCCGCGCCTCAATCGGCGCTCCAATGCCAGAGGCAGAGAGTACGTTTGGATGAGACAGGAAAATCTGATCTAAGAGATGACCTTCATGGGTGGGCTCGGCAATTAGCTGAATTAGTCCAAACGCCTCCATTATTGGTTGCATGCGGGCGTACTCAGCTGGGGTATGAAAATCAAGGTTGGAATCACCGAGAAGCAAAACTGGGTAGTTTCTGGCTGAAAGCTGCGCCAACGTGGGGGCGAAGTCGGCGCAGAATAAATCCACTGTAGCCACGGCTTTGTTTGGATTGTAGTAGCTGACAATAATGACGTGTTGATTTCTTAGCTTTAGCTGAACTGCGATGATTTCCGATGACACCGCCCGAAGACGAATTGGCACAGGGTGTAATGAAAGAAGAACGTAGATGCCGACACCGCCGCTGCTCCTACCGCCCTGAGGCCTGTCACGGCGGAAGAAGGAGTAACCAGGGATGTCGACACAAGCAGAAGGCACGTTTTTGTCCAGTTTTGTTTCCTGGACAGCCAGAGCAGCCAGGCGGTGCTGCTCCAGTAACAGAAGGACGTCAACGTGCTTGGAGATCATGGAATTGATGTTGGCAGAAGCAAAAACCGGCAGCCGACCCGTCGAGATTGGAATATCAAAATCATCAGCAACATCATCAGCAACAGCCGCATCTAGCCGAACGCCATCTGCATTCAGCCCTGCACCATCGGGGCCAGGATTTGGTGCCACATCTCCACTCAAGGCCAGCAGAGCAGAGAAGATGAAAACTAATGATGGCGGTCAATGGCCCGATGCAAAGCTGCAGAAGAGGCGGCCTTTTGATCGGTTGGCGGCGATGATGCAATGATTCGATGCAGCAACGGAATTGGCGATTGGGGACGTAGCCGGGACAAGTTCTGATAATGACCAGAGATTTCGACAGCAGCAAGCAAGCCAGATGATGGAAGCGATGGCCATCACAGAGAGTGACCAACCGCCATTGGCCCGCAGCCGTTTGGAAGGATGCCAGGACATTGTTGATGGCACAGTACAGTACGTATGTACAGACGCTATGTTATGAGCAATGTACGGATGGGCAAGGGCAGTACAGTACAATATGGCCCCAAACTAGTTTTAGCCAAGAAGCAGGGCAAAAGTTGAAGTAAAAGGCGCCATAGAAGACGAAAAAGCGAGGAAAAGCAGGAATAGCTGAGCGAGTTTTTACCAAAATAGGAAGATTCGTCGATAGAAAAATCGGCAAGAAAAAGCTGAATCGATCAATGTCAGAATTGCGAATAACAGATTGGAAGTACCGTAGGAAAAGGCAATAAATGAGTGCAAACTTTGCGACTTTCGAAGACAGAAAAGACACGACACGACCGTCCGCTCCAACACGGTTACGTACTTGACTTGACACGGTCACGTATTAACACGGTAATAAGCTACATGGATACCGGTAATAAGCGGTAATAAGCTACACGAATAAACTTGTTACTGCTGGTAGAAAACCACCTGGTAATAAAGTTCTTCCGGCGATTTTGCCCCATAAAACAACCGCACCAAGGGGTCATTGTTGGCAACAAGTCAATCAGCTGTCTTCGGTTTGTTGTTCGTTTGTTGTCCGACAATACCCATATAGAAAACCGACACCAACTTGTTGCCAACAATGACGCCAGGCCGCGGCATGTGTTACCCCCTTCGTAATCCCAGGCGTCCGCTTGTCCGTAGCCACACGGCAAACCCCGTCCGTGGACGGGGCAAACCCCGTCCGTAGACGGAGTGGAAAAACAAACCTCGTCTACGGACGGGGTTTGCCCCGTCCACGGACGGGGTTTGCCGGGTGGCTACGGACAAGCGGACACCTGGGATTACGAAGGGGGTTAAGACTCCTATCGCCACACCTCTTTCCCCGAACAACGCAGCACAAAACTACCCCACACTATCCCACCTGCAGCGCCTGTCTCTTCTGTTCCGCCATCTGCTCCGCCTGTCTTCTCTCCGCCGCCATCTGCCGCTCCTCCTCTCTCTGTATCTCCACCAGTGACAACCCTTCCGTACTCCCAGCCTGCTTCCCCTTCGCCCGCGCCGATTCACCACCTCTCGCCCCCTCCCCGCCCCAGGCGGACGGCTGCCTTTGCTGGGGCGGCTGATTCTCGGTTTTCGGCAGACCCAGCAGTTCCTAAAAAGCAGAATATCATAAAAGTAGTAGACAGTGGGGCAAAATGGCGCAGAACTCTAATGTCAGTCGCTAGCGCTGGCGACTGCCCTACAATGGAATGGGGCAAAATGGCCCATGGGGCAAATCCATCTGCTGGTTTTGCCCCAACGTCACCCAAAACATTGATCACAGCTCTGAGGAATACACGTAGTTCAGCCACCCCCTCTTCTCTCTTATGATGTCATG
>JASAMW010006157.1:0-44202 GCA_030247985.1 Epsilonema sp. ZAB3_2
CATTATGTACGCGAAAGCCTATAGTAAAAGGCGGAAGCCCGCTTTGACCCATAATACCTAGGCCTACTGTACGTACAGTACGTAGTGTACGTACGTGCATACTTACAAAAGTACGAGCCAACATGCGTACGCGCGACACTGCGGATTGGTGCATTTCTTGCTGAAATGATTATGGTGCCCTTTGATCGTCAGGCAGAATGTAAGCATCATCAAGCACGACACGGGGGCGCGGAGACTTCAAACGCCCCTTCAGATTCTTTGACGACAGCTGTCCCCTTCCCTACTCTCCGCTTATTTTCTTTTCGTTTCCTTTCTAAATGGGACGGATACAGCCGCTCATGCTGTACTACTTACTGTACGTTACTCTACTTTTACCATGGAGATGAAGAAACAGTCTCTTCTTTCTCCTGAAATGAAGATCTCCAGTCTTCAGCTCACTTCATAATTTCACAACTTTTATTAGCGTTATCGACGCACCTACTGTGAGTTCATAACCTCTGATGCTCCGCTCTAACTTTTATTTTCATCACAGCAGAGCCATCGATGCGATACGTTTCCAAAAATAGTTATGATATCCGATGAGAATATTGCCGCCTGATAGTTTATGTTATACGTACTAATGTTGTACAGTAGTTTCTTGATTGATAAAGATTTAGGGCCAAAGAAAATTGTTTCTTCTTTATGGCAGAGTAGCTTGCTTGTTTCTGCTATGAAACAGTGTGTACTCTTCTAATGCAACGCTTATTTAAAATAGTTGCGCATTCTGCCGAAAGCTTCGTTATTGTAGCCCCACTGGGAAAGAAATGAGTCTACCGTCAGACAATGTCAGACAATGCGCGTTACATACAAGTGTACAGAAAAATTTTACATGTAAATAATAGTGGCACGTTTAGGCGGATTGGCATGTCCGGCAAACCGGCATTCATGGAGCAGAATGACACAGCAGCCGAAGCACGACATCGTCATCACCCACCCGCGCATCCGAAGTCGACAACGCTGAACCACTTGAGCGTTCCGGCGACGCCGGTCGGCCAAACTTCCGCCGAATCGCTGAATGAGGAAGCTGCGGAGGATACGCTGATGGCGGCAGGAGGAGGGAACGGCGGAGGAGGCAGAGACGACTCTCTGGAGCTGGACGAAGTGTATCGGGAGGTGACGAGGGATGTGGAGCGCAGCAGTCGCCATCCCAGTGCCACTTCCACCGGCAGAGAGGGATGGGACAACAAGGTCCAGTTCCTCCTCTCCGTCATCGGATACGCCGTCGGACTGGGAAACGTCTGGAGATTCCCCTATCTCTGCCAGCAGAATGGAGGAGGTGCCGGCATTCCTGCATTTCTCTTTGCTTTTATGAGCAAGTTCTGGTGCATCATTCGTTGTAGTCTTTTTGTTGTAACAGCCGCGTGTTTTTGTGTGTCAGGGGCGTTTCTCATCCCTTACTTCATAATGATGGTGCTGGAGGGGATGCCGGTGTTTCTGATAGAGATGGGGATCGGTCAGCGTCTGCGTGTGGGTTCAATCGGCGTCTGGAACACCATTCATCCGTATTTGGGAGGCGTGGGAGTGGCTGGCGCAGTCGTCTCTTTCCTAGTGGCCTTGTACTACAATGTGATCATCACTTGGTGCCTCTTCTATCTCTTCAACAGCTTTCAGAGTCCTCTTCCCTGGGCGGTAAGTAATACTAACTAACTAATCTATGTATTGTATTGCTTCACACACTGTAATGTTTTGTGCTGGTTGCAGTTCAAAATGCCTCATGGAACACCAGTACTTTGAAGTAAAATTGTATTTTATTTTGTGTAGAACTGCCCCAAGAATGACAGCACTGGCATGGATGTGGAGGAGTGCGCCAAGAGCTCGGAGACTGCCTATTTCTGGTATCGCAAGGCTGTTGACACCACACCAGACATCGGGAGCTTTGGAGGACTCAATTGGAAGCTCACCATCTGCCTCATCTTAGCCTGGGGCATCGTTTGGCTATGTGTCATGAAGGGCATTAAGTCCTCCGGAAAGGTTAGCCCTGCTAAGTTGGTATCACCGTGCATACACTATCTTCAACCATGATTTTCGCGACCCGTATTGGGGTACAGGAGGCCCATGCTCGTGAAAATAACAAGTGACGTGCAGATCGGAAAATAACTCTTTCCGTTGAGTTTGACATCTGCTGGCCAAATACAGTACATGCGTACTGAACAGATGCGAATATTTGAACACAATCCTGTATCCTTTGCCCCAGAGCAATGAATGCATATTGCAGAAGTTTTCTAACTTTACACGGCAAGGCGCCTTCGTTATGCACGTACATTTGGTCACGTACCAACCAACACGCACATATGTACATACGTACGTACGAAGCAGATATATGTGTAAGCGCGTACAATAGGGACAAAGCGCAACTTTTCAAACTCCTGTCGTCTTTATGACGTAATGCAATGCACGAGATCAGCCAGTAAAATGGTGACTGAATGCTTTATTCTATGTTAATCTAGGGAGGAGGAGGGGTTTGAGTGAAGAGGTTCTTTCTTTTATTTATTTGAAACTGAAAACGTCTGCGTCTTTTCTCTTTGCTTTATATATTTTCGGTGCTTTTCGACTGCGCTTTTGCTAACATCGAAAGAGGGCGCAGCGTGTGAAGTACCGCTCTTTTGCGGCTGGTTTAAAAAGCGGCACTAATCGAAGGGGAAGCTTTTGAGAACGTCTGAGCAGGCTGCCAGCAGGGCTGGTGTAAAAATAAGTGTTTTGCATCTTTGCCGAAAAAAATGAGGTTTGCCGAGGCCGACTGCAACAGTGCCACTATAATAAACACTACAGAGCACAATGACCCGTGATATGACCAGTAGCTGTATTTCGGAGGTAATTTCTGCATTTTAGGTCATGTACATCACTGCAACGTTTCCATATCTGATCACGACCATATTCTTGATAAGGTAGGTTCGGTTTGAGTCAGTAGCTGCAACTACGTACATACAATGTCCAAAAATTGAGATCCGTGACACCTCTACTACAGTAGGTCTTTCAGCAAACCTTGCGTGTACGATGACTGACACTGTGTTGTACTATTGTTCTTATAGGTCGGTATTGCTTCCGGGTGCCTCCAGGGGAATCACCTACATGATTACACCCGATGTAAGATATACATACATAGCTACATACCGCACCTATCTATACACCTAGGTTTTCTAGGCGTTATAACATACTGTAATGTTCCGTGTATAGCCCCCTCTTGTGTATAAGCCCCCCTCGTGTATAGCCCCCCTAATCGGCCACTAACGTCTTTTGCCCTCGTGTATAGCCCCCTATTGCGAACCGCGAAAAGCAAGAGAAATCAAGTGTTTTTGAGCTAAAAACAGCGTTTTTGAGGTGTTTTGACGCATAGGAGTTTATCTGCACCTCATTTAGACCAGTTCTGATCATTTTGCAAGTGATATCTCTTAAAGGGAAAATTTTTGGTTGCGAAAATTTCACAATTTTTCAAGTTAAAGTTGCATTTTTGATGAGTGGAGCTTGGAAGCGTGCCAAATAACCACCATAAACGAGTTCAGGAGGTCAAAAAACCTTACTTTTCGTACAAATGAAAAATGCCCTCGTGTATTGCCCCCCCCTCGTGTATAACCCCCTCTCGTGTATAGCCCCCCCCCCCCCCTAATCGGGGCTTACCATTTGTATAGCCCCATGGGGCTATCTACGGAACATTACAGTACAGTATGTATCCTAGCTTTCTATTGGCGTAAACCACGGCACGCAATATCATGACATATGAAGGAACATTTTGAACCTCCGGCATTTCACAATGAGAATTATTGATAGCATTACGTGCGTGCATTAAGCGCAAATTGATGAGGAGCAATATGGCGGGTTTTTTGTCAATAAATTGACATTTACCCAAAAAGAAAATTGCGCCTACGGTTTGCAGTATGGGAGCAGTGACGCAAGTTCTGCGTCTGTGTTAGTGCCGACGACGTCGATTTATGTTCAAGATTCCGACGTAAAGCGAAAGTTTAGCTGGCGAGAAAAGCAGCAAGTTTGTGGCATTTTGCCAAATGGGGTTTGACAAAAAGGACACCATTTCCATAAACTTTGATACAAAGTCGGGTCTTGCACGTTTCTCATTTATTGCTCTCTTGAGTACGGTATTGACATTGAGGCTTCAATTTGCAATTTTACAAATACAGTAGCACGAGAGGGAAAATACATGTTGGCAAATTGGTGATGTGATTTGCTTTTCAATACGCAACACATACAGCACGATCGTTAGCGCGCAATACGAAGTGTGCATGTGAACAGATCCACAAGCTGTTGGACCCGCGTACTTGGCTGGATGCGGCGAGTCAGATCTTCTATTCAATGGGCTTGGCCTTCGGAGGTCTCATCGCTTTCTCCTCCTATAACCCGCCGAAAAATAACGTGAAGAGAGACGTCGTTTACCTGTCGCTCGCCAATATCGTCACATCCATGTACACAGCTGTCGTCATCTTTTGCATCCTCGGATACAAGGGACATCTCAATTACAACAAATGCATTGACAGGTACGTACAGTAGGGTACCTATTGTAGGTATATTGTACGTAATGTTAGGTAATTTACAGTAGGTGGTGTGTACGTTTTACTGGCATGATGCAAAAATGCAGAGTCGCACTCTATATTCTTCTAGGAACCTTCTTCACCTGCAAACGCTGAGTGATCCGAGTTCCAAGTTTGCAAATTTGACGGCTGCCAGCATCACGGAGGAGCTAAGGGAGCGCTATAGTTTCTACCAGCAGTTCAATTTCACTGACACTCCCGATTTTCAACCTCTGCTCAAACACGGACAGCTGGAACGCTGCAACTTTGAGGAGATTATCAAAAAGGTGTGCATCCTTCAGTAATGCAGAGTGTGTGTCACGTGGGAAGGGCTTGTCTCTTGTTGTAGGCTGCCGAGGGCACCGGTTTGGCTTTCATTGTGTTCACACAAGCGATGGTGGAGTTTCCTATCGCTCCCTTCTGGGCTATCGCCTTCTTCCTCATGCTTCTGTCGCTGGGTTTGGGCTCCATGTTCGGAACTCTGGAAGGCGTCATCACCTCCATCTACGACCTAAAGCTTTTCCCATGGCTCAAGAAACCTATTCTGACAGGTGTCTTAGCATCGTATACATAGGTACACTATCTATCGAATGTGAGACATTATCGTCAAGTTTGGTTTCAGCGATCTTATGCGGTGTGTCCTGCGTAATCGGTCTGATCTTTGTGACTCGAGCGGGTGAGTATTGGGTGAAGCTGTTTGATGCGTTTGCTGGCTCCTATGCTCTGTTAGCCGTTGCTTTCCTCGAAGTCGTGGGCGTGGTCTACGTCTACGGATGGCGAAGGTACGCAAGCAAGATGCACCAATAGTTATGCTTACCGGTTTTCATGAGCGATACAACGGTGTTTATTGGGTTACTGTAGATTCTGCGACGATATCGAATGGATGGTGGGCGAGCGACCAGGTAGATACTGGACTACGACTTGGCGCTTCATTGCCCCTACGATTATGTTCGTCTTGTTCTGGTCCAGCGTTATCATGAGCATCATTGAGCCGCCGACATATCATGCATACAACCAGGAAAAGGTTGGTAGCTCATTATCTTGTGTACGTACGTAGTTACCATAAGCATCCGCATGTCATATCGTGACCTATTCTGTTACCTATTCATTGTACTGTAATGATTCGTGTATAACCCCCATTGTAACCCCCATTTGTACTGTATAACCCCCATTGTGCTGTAATGATTCGTGATTCGTGTACGTGTGAGGCTCTACTAGTACGCGAACGAATACGAGTACGAGAAGTTGTCACCAACCCCCTAAAATTCCCGACTATAGTTTTTTGACAACCCTATGGGGTAAATAAATACTCGAATCATGACAGTACTGATTGACCTGCTATTATTTATTATGTATAGGCGGAGACCACTCGGACAGGATATCCACCTTGGTGCAAGTATGTTGGTGGCTTCTTAGTATTCATCGCCATGTTCCCAGTGCCTTTCGTCGCATTCGTCCGCCATTTCAGAATATGGAAATTCGAAAGGAATATTCCAGAGGTACGTACGTATGCATATCCAACAAAAACAGCTAACAGCAATCAAGCTAACAATAACCCTTTGGCAAAAGGTGGGCAGCCCCGGGCACTTTTCTGGTGATTTCCACTTATGGATATGTGAGTTTGACCAAAAGTTGCACCGATATTCTGTCTCTTACAGGCGGCAAAGCATCTGAACTCTACGCAGAGCACTGCTTACATGCTGAAATCGGAACAGAGCTTCAATCGGCTCAATTCCAACACGGGTCTGCAGAGTATGGACGCAATCGGGAGAGAAGGAAATGGAACCATCGAGCTAACATACGCTCCAGCTAGACGCGACGGCGTCATATCCTCAGATTAACCCCTACAATACGTACAGCAGCAGGGTTGTAGTAGTATGCTACACGTGAACGAATGTACAGAATGTCCCATAATAAACTCCGGGGATTTCCGCGGTAAAAAATCTCGAGCTAAGGCTCAGATTTCTATGCGGTTTTTTGCACTATGTAGCCAAGGATTCAACTTGGCAGGCAAAATTTCATGATTCTACTTCAATTAGAACTGCTAAGTAGCTCATAGCAATCCACATGGCAAGATAACTTGACGGGTGGACGTCAGTTCAAAGTCTGGAAGCGTAAATACAAATTTGAGATATCTTAAAACCGCAATTCTACAGTACTGAGGAAATAACTGCAAAAAGGACCAAAACTTTGAAGGCTAATAAAACCATAAACAATGAAGATGAAATTGCAGATGAAATTTTTGCATGTATCTAAGTTGATAGAAAAACCTCATTGAAATCTGAGCTTCAACTCGAGAGTTAAGCACGAAACCCCCCCCCCCCCCCCCCCCCGGAGTTTATTTTGGGACACTCTGTAGTTTACTTGACTGACACTATGCTATCTTTTTGGTTACGCACGCAGCTCTCCGTTGGCTGGCTGGGCTGGTATTTTGGGGCGGGATTTCAGAATTTTGAATCATTGCTTTGGATTTGGATGGTCAGAATCAGAGATGCATTTTATCCCGATTTCTTGCTGGTAGGATTAACGGTACCTTTAGCAGTTCCGAGTTCAAACGTGTCTGTGACTTCCCTCCTGCGAATGTGAACTGAGATAGAAAGAGTAGTACCGTAATAATAATAATGTATACATGTTTGTAATATTGAACATTATATGTAGTACAAACAAATCAACCTTTTCTCCTTTTATGAAACATAATCTTAGTCAGCTATAGTTTAGCGTTGTCACTTTTTGCGTCAATTCTGACAGTGCGACAGTGGTTGCCTGCCGTTGCCCCTGTCAGTGGAGCCGCAATCTATTGGTAATATTGGGTACCTTGGAGTACTAATACATGATTTCCTGTTGAGTTGAATGCTTATGTGTAAAATCATATGTATGTATCCAAAATTCAGAATAGTACGCATGCACGTGATTATTCAGGCTGAAGGTAGGGTTACTGTTACGGTTACTTTTTTCCCGGTCTACTGAAAATAGATAATGTACAGATGTGATGTGACTGAAGTGATGATTAGTTAGTTTGTGACCCAAAAGATATCGACAGAGTCCTATCCAAACTGCTGGTAGTTGGTACTACTTGGTAAATTACAGTGTAGCGCACCCGGTGAGACAATATGGCTTGTATGCTGGTGTTGTTTTCTCATTCCCAAAGAGTTTTTGTCGGAAGTGAACCCTGAAACCTGCATATTTTTGTACAGAAAGTGCGCACAGAGCACTGTGTTTTGTACGTTTTGAATAGTGTTTGTTTGATAGAATCAGCAGTAGCAGAGTGGATTTTTAGACTCGAAGTCTTCCTTCTGTATTATCAATAAGCTACATACGTACCTGTGTTGCCATGAAGGCCACTGTTAGTGTGCGCTGCACCGAAATGCAGTACACCCCAACCCCATATGGATCTCTTAGTAAAATATTGTCTGTCATGCGCGTGCATTGATAAACGCATATAGGCCTATATGACAAAATCTTGGATAAAATCCACACTGACAGTGGACTTGAAAGGCCGATCATGTTTTGAAAGTATGTAGTGTACCTGTAGGCTATGCAGAGTAGCATAACCTACTTTTACGTACTGTATGTACTTGCATAATATAATCTACTACTACCATCTGTGGTGTAGCAGAGGACTTTAGTGAGTGGAGGTTCCAGACATTGGTTACCAGTGGCTGAAAACTTCAATGTATTAAACTGTATTGTCCATGGTCACATTTTCGTGTTGATGAAGTTATGTAAAGATTTAGCTAGTGTGATCAGTGAATATCGTGCATTGTACTGATAATGGCATGCTTCGAATCATAGTGCGACATGATAATGTTGATCTAATCTTCTGCTCGGTGAAAGTTTTTTTGTTTCTTTTTGCTCAATTTTTTGTAGTAGTCCTATACTGTAGGTGTACATGTACATACCCGTACGTGCTAAGTTACCATTTCGAATGAAATATTATGAGGATGACCCCGATGTTAGTCATAAAATTTTGTTTATTCGTCTGGGATTTCCTGAATTCTTTGCTTCTTGAATTCTTTACCTCTTCATTGGTATATCGTAGTTCGTTCCAAAGTTTGAAATTGGAAAATGCAAAATAGAATACGTTTTTTCTATGAGTCGACTCTTACAATAAGATAGATAGCCATCACATTTCTTAAACCACCCAAGCAATAATTTATGAATATACTATAGTATAGAAAATTCCATATCCTCGAATGTAGACACAATAACTATAGCAACGCAAAATGCAATGCACAAACCTGCCGAACCTATGATAAACCAGACATGTATAGTTGCTTCAGGTAACCTACACATACCAGTAGTATAAAGACATCACAGAAGACAAGAATTTGACAATGACAACAACGTCCAGTATCCATAAAAAGCTGCTTACTTCACGGTTGCATCTTCCACAACTGTCAATCATCACCTCTGCACGTAACACAATACTAGGTAGGTATTTTAGGTAGAATAATCACTCCAGCTAGAAAAGTAGGCTACAGTAGGAATACTTTCTGACAAAGCTCTCACCTGCAAGAAACACATTGCACAACCCTAATGCTAGGAATGTTATGCGCCACTACTGTAACTGTACTGTAAAGCTTCGTGTATAAACCCCAGGCGATAAATAAAACGGCAGTCACCGATTCGAAAGGTTGGTTAGTATAGTATACAAGAGGGGGTTATATGAATACATGAGTGGGTTATACAAGAGTCCAACCAATATGTGCTACAACCATCACCAATAAGCCCGTTCAGCACGAAGTTTTACAGTGTATGCATACACTTACTATAGTCTGTCCAGTTGAAGTTGGCAGTTCCACTAGTGAGTTTTGCGTTTCTCATTTTGCGATCCACATAACACATAGACACCTTGAAAGGACACCTTTTCACGTACATACATACATAGTACGTACATATGGTTTCAGACAAGGCCTAAAAATCCCATTGTATTCCCACCTCTTTTTCCGTGTCAAGTTATACACATGTTATCCTCTGCGTGATTTTTCCCTTTCAACCCAATTCTTTGGTGCATGTCCCTAATCCTTCCTCCGCGCTTCTTTCTGTTCCGCTTTGCTTGTGCTGTTCTTTCTTTCTTCTTTTCTTTTTTTATCGGTGCTCCGGTGTGCTGTGCGCAGCTGAGAAGACAGTAGCGGGACGGCGTGCAAGTCCAACTGCCAACTTATACTGGACAGACTATAGCATGTAGTGCGCTGGTTGACGAACCGTGTACGCCATCTTCTACGCTTTGTTTATATCGTTACGCAGGAAATCATAATTCCTATTCCTATACAGCACACACTTACATACGTAGTACCTATTGGACATTATGTACGAACTGTAGGTAACCTACGTACGGACAGGACAATTCGGCCGGTGTCGACTAATAAGACGGCTAAGTCGAAGCTTGCGGCGTTTGACAGGCCGGGTTCTGCTGTCCCTGTTTGTTGCCTTGTTGCTGCTGTGCTGCAACGTAAGAGAAGACGCAGAGGACGGCATAGCATATCTGATCAGCCTAAAAATTCTCACAGGCTGCAGCACCGAAAACGGAGTTCCACTTCATGCAAGCGTGGTACTATGCCTATTTTGCCTTTAGAAAGAAAGAAAAATAAAATCAACGAAAACGGTACAACGCACAAAATGCATTCTAGGTATGTCACAGAAAGTTTGCAAGCATGCAATATAACCAACACAACTCAAATTGGCGTTTTGTTCATCAAGGTATGAACAGGAACAAAACGACAAAAAAACGTGACTCCTGCAAAACATGAAAAAAGGTACAACACAATAGAAGTTCATTCTTCGCGTTCCAACGCAATGGTAACAGAAAAGATTCGATGAACAGCGAGGCAAATTTCTGACGCCTGAAACAACCAATCAAACCAAAGCAGCATGCTCCTTCACCAACAGCTCAATAAAAACAAAAGATATAACGTAGACTGGCAGAAAGTTCCTAACATTCGTCGCACTATTAGTAGTGACAAGCAGCGAAGAGCGGGGGAAACAAGAAGATAGAGGGGAAGAGAGAGCAAAATAAAAATAAGCTCAAAAGTTCCGCTCAGTGCTGCGTGTCACTAGTGAGTGGCGAATGTTAACAAAGTTCCTGCCGGTCTGGTAATACCTACACCGTATATATACCGCTGCATTGCCCAATGCATAGCCCCCACCGCAGAGCCCCAATACCTAGGGCCTCTAAATTTTTGCATGGGGTTATGCACCGGTAAATACGGTAATCGGTGGCAATCATAACGCAACGGTGTGAAACAGACAATAACACTACTGCATGCTCTAAAGTAAACGTAAAATCTAAATGGGTAAATATGTAAATAAAGAAAAACAAATACCTACGTTATATGTGAATAGATGTATGCTACGTACATACGTACATAGTATGGTAATTGCGTATAGCTACGTACATAGCAAGAGGGAACAGCTTACCATTTGCGACAAATAAGTCCTTTGGACGAGCTCGCCTTTTTTTCTATCTGAAAACATAGCAGCAGCTGCAGTAGCAGTCATGACAGGAGGAAAGATCCGTACAAACTGCGTTTACACACAAGAACCTTGAACGTGCAGGCTTACAGCCTCGTTTACCGTATTCCTCCAGCACAAACACATTTCCTCCCTGCGTATTGCACTTCTTGATGTTGCCCAACTCCACAAACCACTACAGAAGAAAACGAGCATGCCTGTCACTGAGAAAAACCAGAACTACGCACTAATACACTGTGTGACGTGCCGCGTTCCGTACTGTAGCCGGGCCCCGAAAAGGGGTAGGGGAGAAATAGGACCGAATATGAATCGAACCCTCGGTTACAGCTGTGGACTTAGAGGCAGAGGGGATTGGAACACGCTCGCTGCCCTGTCACACAACTGGGCTTACGCACACGACCACGTGCCGGTCCAAGGACAGATGGCTAAACTCGCCTTTCATAGTTCATACCCTATAGTAGAACTAGAATTGCTGGGACCCATGCATTATTTATCTCCGGTTCTAGCGACCGTAGAGCAAAGCGGTTAAAAATCTCTCGATAACTTTAGCTCGCCTGGAAAATAAAAAAAACCGCATGCGTCTACGTGCCCTCTGTGTCGAGAAATCGCCAAATTCCTTAAGTACTACAAATGTACTAAAAAGGTACGCTTTTTTCGATTATTCAGCATAACTGAACAAGCCGCAAAAATTTTTTCATTAAAAGTAGCCTATCCTATGTAAAATTTGATGCAGAATTCAAAAATAGTATCGGTGTTTAAAAAAAATTTAACCCCTAGTATATAATTTTGCAAAATTTGTATATTTTTGACAATTTTTGGGTAGGGGTTAAATTTTTTGGATCAACGATACTATTTTTGAAATCTACACCAAATTTTGCATAGGATAGGCTACTTTTAATAACTGTTTATTCAGATCAAAAACTGACATGAAATAGTAAGTGCCGAATGCCTACAGTAAAGCAGACACTTTACAACACTATATACATAATAATGAAGCAAATACGTACACGTTAGGAAGCAATAATGATAAAACAGGGTGTACTCTAAAACTTGTACACACGGGCGTGGTCAGCAATATCAAAGTTGTCTAGAGCATTGACAAAGGAATTGCGCGAGTTACTAGAAACAATATTATCCGGCAGCAAGTTCCACAGGGGGACAACACGATGCCAAAACATTGATTGTTGCAAACTGTTATTGGGATATGGCACAATAAGCCGTAGTGGATGACCCCGAGTGGAACGCGCCCTACGAAAGAACTGATTTTCATCTACGTCAACGCGCCCCGTAAGAACACAGTAACACATAGAAAGATCAGCTTTTAAACGACGCACCTCCAAACTCTGAATACCTAGGTGAGCACATCGTAACTCGTAGCTAGGCCTGACACCATGACACCTGGAGAAAACAGCAGAAGTGTAGTAGGACTGTACACGCTCAATCAACCGAATATCGGATACCTTAGACGGGCACCATACAACAGTTGCGAACTCTAATAAAGGCCGTACATACGTGAAATAGGCACGCATAAGAATGTCGGCGTTATTTGTACTGAAAGCTTTAAGAATGGAACACGCAACCCCATATGCTTTTGCTGATATAATAGAGCAGTGTTGAGTAAAAGAAAAGGTAGAGGACATAATCACTCCTAAATCTCTACATGAGGACACAAACGAAAGATTGGAGCCAGACAGGCTGTATGAAGTTGGCTGCGAATTACCAATAGATCATAGTACATTACATTTAGCAACATTAAGAGATAATTGCCACTTTACATCCCACTCCTGAATAATAGATAAAGCATCTTGCAGGGCGGTTGCATTGGTACTGTCAGCGAAAACTTTGACATCATCAGCATACATCCTAACATAGACTGGAAGGTGCCCTAATTCAGAAACCAGGTCGTAAGTATACAAATCAAAAAAAGCTGGGGCCTAAAACTGAGCCCTGCGGTACACCACTATCAACTTTAGCCCTACTGGAGAAAACAACCACCTACTAAAACTTGCTGCTCCCTGTTGGTAAGAAAATCTTCGATCCATTGATACAATTGTCCAGCAATACCATACGCACGTAATTTGTACAAGAGTTTGTTATGCGGAATTACATCAAAGGCTTTGCTATGGTCCAATAAAGCAATATGACAAGCGCGCTTATCAACAAGAAAAGAAGTCCAATGAAATATACAGTCCAATAATTGAGTAACAACAGATCGTTTGGGTAAAAAACCGTGCTGCTCAGAGGCTACAAGATTATTTACTGACAGGTGATGCAAAATGGCCTTGTTGACTATGCGCTCCATAGTTTTACCAACATCACTAGTGATAGAAATAGGCCTGTAATTGACCGCAGAGGCCTCGGAACCTTTTTTATACACTGGTACCACATTAGCTAGCTTCCAAATTTTAGGCAATTTTCCTGTGTTAAAGCTGACACGAAAAATTCTACTAATTGGCTCACATATGCATGCAGCACAGGAAACGTTATCATAGCACTAAGACGCAATTTTCTTAAGTAAAAGTGCTGGGATTCTATCCGGCGTATTTGTTACTTTAGGGGGAAGATGCCTTAGATAAATACATACATTATGCTGCAGAAACGTAACTGAGCTGAAGCGATTCGCGCATTTGTTGGGAAATTGCGGACGCGCACCGTCGTCTTTCCTGAAGGAAGAGCAGAACTGCTGGTTAAGAACCGCGGCCTTATCTGCATTGTCAGTTGCCACTGTGCCGTCGGGCTTCAGTAGTGGTGCCACAGCTTTCTTTGTGCGAAGTTTGCTGGCAGCATAGCGGTAGAAAGCGTTGGAGTCCTGGAGAGCTGACCGTTCGCGTGATGTTACATATCTGCGCAATGAAGCTGAATATTCCTTTGCCGCCCTCTTATACTCTGCCATGGCTATACGACTAACAAGCCTAAGTTTCCAAGCCTGATTACGCCTAGTACGTAAAACACGAATACGCTTTGGTAAAGTGAAACTGCGGGGGTTACATGGCACTATTTTGGTGGGTACATACATATCAATGATTGTGTACATAGCATCAAGAAAGACAGCGTAGAACTCATCCACAGAGGCACAAGTAGAAAACAACACATCCCATTGAAGCCCACCCACTCATTACTTTTAATGAAAAAGTATTTGCGGCTTGCTTGTTCAGTTATGTTGAATAATCGAAAAAGTGTACATTTGTAGTACTTAAGGAATTTGGCGATTTCTCGACACAGAGGGCACGTAGACGCATGCGGTTTTTTTATTTTCGAGGCGAGCTAAAGTTATCGTGAGATTTTTAACCGCTTTGCTCTGCGGTCGCTAGAACCGGAGATAAATAATGCATGGGTCCCAGCAATTCTAGTTCTACTATAGTTTACGTACACTACTGGCCTCGGACCTTATTGCCATATACTGTACGTACGCAGTACGTTGTAGCAACCAAAACATACGAAGTCGTAGGGTGACTGGCTGATAAAGCTAAGCAACCTTTCGATCAGCGAAGACCATGGCGATTCCGTCGATGCGAACTTGGAGCAAGCCTCCTTGATTCGTCTGCATGTCCTGCACAGGAAACTCGCCGCCCAGCTCCTTGCCGGGAATGGCGACTTTGCCACGCGCAGCCGCCCGCTCCATCGCCCCCTTGATGCAGCCGTACAGGTCACGACACTGCGCGCACACACACACACACACCCTCACTCACAACCGCACGCACTACATTAGTAGGCCAGGCGCATGTGTACGTACCTTTCTCGTGTAGAATTTGTGCAGTTGTACGGTGGCCTCGTTGCGCCGCCAGAGACACAGGACGCGGGTCTTGGGCGAGTAGGTCATGTTCACCAGCTTCTCGTACCACCAACGCTCCAGAATCGCCCCACTCACTCCCCGCAGGATTATCGCATCATCACACACCTGCAACATGCCACTATCAGCTTTCCACCATTCGCATGGAATTAGTGCGCTAGACATACGTACCTCCATAAACATCATGTCTCCAGCTGAGTCTGCACCCACGTGAACAGTAAACGACTGCTTCTGCATCAGACGACTTCCCAATGGCTTCAGCTTGATCTCATTCCCATGCTGCAACGCAAAACCAATCTACACTACAGGTGCATGCCTACTACGGATGAGTTCAACGACAGTAGTGCGTGAATGCAACTCGCTTATCGTCAGCATCAGAAGTCTGTACATCACATACACATACCGTACATGCGTGCATACATACGTACTTACGGTACATGCATACATACTTACGAGGTGGGGTATCTGATCCAGGAGTTGGTTGATGCGCTGCGAGTGGATGAGGCCGACGTGGGCCTTTCCGAGCATGCGGCGTATCTTCTGCTGTATGGCCGGCTTCCCCGTGCCGCACATCAGCATGTAGGCTGTCAGATTGTGCAGAAGGGTGGAGAGAAGACGATCCTCGTCCAACTCCAAGCGCTTTCGGTCCGACTCCGACAGGCTCGCGTACCTAGATAAGCACACACATTCATCGCTATCGTCGGCCCACTGAGAGAATGCGAAGACTTCTCAAGCTGAGGAAGACTTTTCCACGCAACAAAAACTTTTTCACCACATCCGAATTCTCTACTCTACTAGTGGACCGACTTACAGATACCGCTGAGTAGAATCGCAAGATACAGTTTAGTCTAATACGAGCAGCGCATACATACGTGGCTAGTGTACGTAAATCCTATAGAGCAATACATACGTACACACCTCTCCATCATCTCCTGCGGCTCTTGATCCATGCCGATAATATCTCTCTCTTGTGCCACAGCATCAAAGAACACATCCTCCCAAAACGCCATACGATTCCATATAGAAGCAGCTGAGGACGCCGAAGACTGAGTCCCTGCAAACCATGTACAGTACATACCACACATCAGTTTGTCCTCTCAATGCACATAGCATATCATAAGCACAGCATACGCTGGTGTACTGGTACACAGGTTACATGTAGGTTACCGATCAACTCCTGATAAAGGTAGTAACGGACGGGTTCAGGAGGTGCTGCCGGGCTGACGAATCCGCTGCTGGCGCTGCCCTTTCGCTGCTCCTGTATTGTCAACTTCTGCGGCGGCTGCAGCTGAAAACACAAGCGTATATAATCAGCTTATCAAAAGATCTGTGACGACCGCTTCTGAGAGACAGTAGGAATCGCAATGCTTTATTTTGTTTTCCCGTCTCTCTACGATAAATTTCTACCATCTCTCGCAGCGTGTCGACAAGCCGAAGTTCTTTTAATTGGGATCAACGGACCAAATGAAAATTATTATAGAGTACCGATGCATCCAGGCTTCTTCGGTGACCGTCGTTGCTACTGGAAGTCTGAGATACAGCAACGCCAGAATCCGATGACTACAGCAAGACACAAGAAACAATAAGCTCGCGTATAGCACCATGGAAGCAATTTCACCACTAACACTGTACGTCATCTAGACCTCTACGCCTACTCTTCCTTCTGTCCCAATGTCCACGCGGGCTGCTCGTCTCTCAGTGCTGGTCGAGGCTGGAGCTTTCGTCTTTCAGATTCACCAGTAGACGACTGTTCTCCTGTATGGATTCTTGACGCGGGGCGGAGGACGCGCCGGTTTCGGACCCCACACACGGAGCTCACGCTCTGCTTCAGCTGCTCACATTTCCCATCTACAGTAGGAAAGTACAATTACCGCAGTAGCAAGGATTATTCCATCCAAGGCATTCTGCCAACAGTAGTGCCCTACACTCACGGTGAATTCACTGCATGTATGTACAGTATGCGTTGAAGCATAGCTTTGAGAGAGATAACGGTGAATTCACCGCGAGTTGCAATTGACGACCGTGTTACTACGCATCAACCCTTGGAAACAACAGAGGTGTATAAGGTACAGACCAATTCGAGGAGGAAGGGTGGAGCGGAGTTCGCCTCCTCTCTGCAGTCTGGAGCGCTGGCAACGCCTCCTCTCTCCACGTCTTCAGATCTTGCATAGAGATCGAAGGAGAGCTCAACTGAAGAAGGCATAGCTGCATATAGCTCTTCCAGCTCTCCCACCCCCCCCCCCCGCCCCCCCACCCGCCGCCGACCTTTATAATCAATAATAAGATCTAATTTTCTCCTTTTCCCTGCGTTTTTTTCGTTTCCGGCCCCCGCGCTCGCTCCCCTCGTCAGAGCATTACGGAGCTGGTTAAATCATGGCAAATATTCCGTGATAGTAACCGGGTACGTATGATGATATGCCGTGTACTGCGCAGTAGAGTGCTCAGCTCACCCACCAGACTGTGTGCACCGGACGAAGGGGTAGTGGCAGCCCCCGGCTCCGCCTCCTTGGCCCAGTAGTGCGTGTGGGAAATCTCTAGGATGTGCAGGCAGGACGCGAGTCCGGTGGCGCCCGGCGCGTTTACGAGGCTCCACCCCTGCAACCGCCTGAGCCTTTCAGCATCCCCTTGTTTCTCCGACTCACCTCAACACCACAGCTCTCCTCTCCTCTCTACTCTCGATGTACTATGCAAGGTGGGCTTCATTCTCAGAGGCATCATCAACGCACTACATCTCTCCATATCTTCCAAGCTTTCATCCTCGGAGCTGTGTTTCCTGTCCAGTCCAGTGTTGAGACGGCAGCAGGCCAAGGCCCGCAGATTCTCGTCCTCCATCAGACGTCGTAATTTGGGAATGGAGAACACACTCACACCCTGACCAGCCATCACCGCATCACAGATCTCCTTCACCGTCTGCTGATTCTTGCTGCAAGCCCCCAACAACTACCGTATTTTTGGGTGTATAGCCCCATGGGGTATACAAAAATTGAGAGGTCCAATGGGGGGTTATACACTAGGGGGGGATATACAATGGGTGGGGATATACATAGGACAAAATTTATGTTTTTGAGAGGTGTGTAGAGGCATGTTTTTTTAGGTCAAAAGTATGTGTTTTAGGGCATAATCGCGGTTAAAACAGGGTTATTCTAGTACAAGACATCTCAGTAAGCCTACAGGCATAGCACATGGTGTAGGAGTAGTATAGCTAGCAAGACAGCTACATAGGTAGGTAGGTACCTTTCAGTACATGGGGGGTTATACAAGGGGGATATAAAAGCAAAATTTATGTTTTGCCAATGGGGGGTTATACACTAGGGGGGGATATACAATAGGGGGGATATACACCCAAAAATACGGTATTCAGTCACTGATTCCCATTATACACAAACCACAGTCATTCAATTCACTCCGATAGACATCTAGGATAGCGAAGAAAAGCGAGCGGTAGTCATATACTTTTTTACTGCTCTCTCGGCGCTCTCCCTTCCCTCTCTGTTCCAGTCCCTTTTGGCAGATAGTAGGATCCGGCCGAGTAGAGAGCCTCTGCGTTCTCATCCATTCCGTTCGTGTTCGAATAGATTCTCTTTTCCACCAGCTTAGATCTGGCCAAAGCCGAGTAAGGGAAACGACTCTTTCCGTCTTCATCTTTAGCACGAACTGTCTTATCTGCAACAGTTGTGCGCTACACAGTTAAGAAGAATTCATTGCACGCATGTTTAGCATAGGCATGGTGAATTCAATAAAAGTTACTTAACTCTATACAAAATCGAGTTATTTCACCCCTACTCCCTTTAGTCTATTACTCCCACTTTTAGCTCACTATAGTCTGCCAAAGAGTTCACTATGAGCGCGTTCGTTATAGTCACAATGCGATTTCTTCTCTTCCTACTCCTATTTTATCCCCTTGTCCCGCTTTTGTCTTCCCCCCCTCATCCTTCTGTTTCCACCTTTTCTCTTTTTTCTTTCTTTCTATTGTTTCTTCTTCTTCTTTTTTGTTCGCCGTCTGGCGCGCCCAGTCTGATGGAGGACGAGAATCTGCGGGCCTTGGCCTGCTGCCGTCTCAACACTGGACTGGACAGGAAACACAGCTCCGAGGATGAAAGCTTGGAAGATATGGTACAGTAGTATGTAGTTGTACGCGTTTGATGATGCCTTCTGCGCCAGAATGTACCAGCCCACCTTGCATAGTACATCGTAGAGTAGAGTAGGAGAGGAGGCGTGCGTGTGGTGTTGTAGCAAGTGAGTCGGCAGCAATACAAGGGGATGCTGAAAGTGCTGCAGGCGGCTCTGCAGGGCGTGGAGCACTCGTACAACGCGCCCGGCGCCACGGGACTCGCGTCCTGCCTGCACATCCTAGAGATTTCCCACACGCACTACTGGGCCAAGGAGGCGGAGCCGGGGGCTGCCACTACCCCTTCGTCCGGTGCACACAGTCTGGTGAGCTCAGCACTCTACTACGCAACGCAGTGCAAGGAATATTATGATACGTACACGGCCCTGTCACGGAATATTTGCCATGATTTAAGTGCTATGTGCAGCTATGCCTTTCAGTTGAGCTCTCCTTCGATCTCTATGCAAGATCTGAAGAACGTGGAGCAGCAGAAGACGGCGTTCGCCAGCGCTCCAGCACTGCAGAGAGGAGGCGAACTCCGCTCCACCCTTCCTCCTCGAATTGGTCTGTACCTTATACACCTCTGTTGTTTCCAAGGGTTGATGCGTAGTAACACGGTCGTCAATTGCAACTCGCGGTGAATTCACCGTTATCTCTCTCAAAGCTATGCTTCAACGCATATTGTACATACATGCAGTGAATTCACCGTGAGTGTAGGGCACTACTGTTGGCAGAATGCCTTGGATGGAATAATCCTTGCTACTGCGGTAATTCTACTTTCCTACTGTAGATGGGAAATGTGAGCAGCTGAAGCAGCAGCGTCAGAGCTCCGTGTCAGTGGGCAGTCCGAAACCGGCGCGTCCTCCGCCCCCGCGTCAAGAATCCATACAGGAGAACAGTCGTCTACTGGTGAATCTGAAAGGCGAAAGCCTCCAGCCTCGACCAGCACAGCAGCAGACAGACGCCAAGCCCGCGTGGACATTGGGACAGAAGGAAGCCAGTCAGGCTTCAGAGGTACCTACGTATGTACGTACAGTGTTAGTGGTGAAATTGCTGTGATGGTGCGCTACGCGAGCTTATTGTTTCTTGTTTCTTGCTGTAGTCATCGGATTCTGGCGTTACTGTATCTCAGACTTCCAGTAACAACGACGGTCACCGAAGAAGCCTGGATGCATCGGTACACTATAATAATTTTCATTTGGTCCGTTGATCCCAATTAAGAAACGTTTTCTGTACCGGTTGCATAGTACGTGGATGGGGGGGTATTTTTGAAAATCGAGATAATATGCCTATCGGATTCCCCATCAAAAACTGCATATGTGGATGAATTTTCGAAAAAAATTTTGTTCAGGCATCATCGAAATATTGAGGGGTAAAGGCTGGTCGCATTTTGCCGTTTTTCAACGTTTTTAGCCATATTTCAGCAACCAGAGGTAGCCGGCTACAATTGGCACACACATACGTCCCATAGGGACCCATGTCTGGACAAATTGAGCCCAATCCGCCACTTGTATGGCGAGAATAGCTTCAGAAAGCTCAAATGTACGTTTTTTGGACCTGTTGCAAATTCGGTTATATGAATACCACGGCGCGAATACATGCACTGCACGGGGTAAAATTTTGAGAGGAAGTAGAGAAGGGTTAGGTCTACAACTTTTAGTACTACCGTAAAAATTCTCTATGTTTACAATTGGGACTACGGTGCTCTTGAAAGTTGAAAAATTCAGCAAAAATGTTCCCGCCTTTTTTATTATCCAAGATGAAAGAGCAATACCACTGAAACTTTTTCCTAATAAGTAGCCTATCTTATGTAAAATTTGATGTAGATTTCAAAAATGAAATTGGTTTTCCTAAAAAATTTAACCCCTAGCATATAATTGTGCAAAAGTAGTATATTTTTGTGAATTTTGGGTAAGGGTTAAATTTTTTGGGGAAAACGATTTTATTTTTGAAATCTACATCAAATTTTTCATAAGATAGGTTACTTACCAGGAAAAAATTTCAGTGGTATTGCTCTTTTATCTTGGATTATAAAAAAGGCGGGAACATTTTTGCTGAATTTTTCAACTTTCAAGAGCACTAGTCCAATTGTAATCATAGAGAATTTTTGCGGTAGTACTAAAAGTTGTAGACCTAACCCTTCTCTACTTCCTCTCAAAATTTTACCCCGTGCAGGGCATGTATTCGCGCCGTGGTATTCATATAACCGAATTTGCAACAGGTCCAAAAAACGTAAATTTGAGCTTTCTGAAGCTATATCTCGCCATACAAGTGGCGGATTGGGCTCAAATTTGGTCCAGACATGGGTCCATATGGGATGTATGTGTATGCCAAGTTGTAGCCGGCTACACACTCTGGTTGCTGAAATATGGCTGAAAACGTTGAAAAACGGCAAAATGCGACCTTCTAGCCTTTACCCCTCAATATTTCGATGATGCCTGAACAAATTTTTTTTTCAAAATTCATCCACATACGCAGTTTTTGATGGGGAATCCGATAGGCATATTATCTCGATTTCCAAAAATACCCCCCATCCGCGTACACTACAGGCTACTCTCAATCCTTACAGAAAACGTTTCTTAAAAGAACTTCGGCTTGTCGACACGCTGCGAGAGATGGTAGAAATTTATCGTAGAGAGACGGGAAAACAAAATAAAGCATTGCGATTCCTACTGTCTCTCAGAACGCGGTCGTCACAGATCTTTTGGTACAACTGATTATATATATATACGCTTGTGTTTTCAGCTGCAGCCGCCGCAGAAGTTGACAATACAGGACCAGCGAAAGGGCAGCGCCAGCAGCGGATTCGTCAGCCCGGCAGCACCTCCTGAACCCGTCCGTTACTACCTTTATCAGGAGTTGATCGGTAACCTACATGTAACCTGTGTACCAGTACACCAGCGTATGCTGTGCTTATGATATGCTATGTGCATTGAGAGGACAAACTGATGTGTGGTATGTACTGTACATGGTTTGCAGGGACTCAGTCTTCGGCGTCCTCAGCTGCTTCTATATGGAATCGTATGGCGTTTTGGGAGGATGTGTTCTTTGATGCTGTGGCACAAGAGAGAGATATTATCGGCATGGATCAAGAGCCGCAGGAGATGATGGAGAGGTGTGTACGTATGTATTGCTCTATAGGATTTACGTACACTAGCCACGTATGTATGCGCTGCTCGTATTAGACTAAACTGTATCTTGCGATTCTACTCAGCGGTATCTGTAAGTCGGTCCACTAGTAGAGTAGAGAATTCGGATGTGGTGAAAAAGTTTTTGTTGCGTGGAAAAGTCTTCCTCAGCTTGAGAAGTCTTCGCATTCTCTCAGTGGGCCGACGATAGCGATGAATGTGTGTGCTTATCTAGGTACGCGAGCCTGTCGGAGTCGGACCGAAAGCGCTTGGAGTTGGACGAGGATCGTCTTCTCTCCACCCTTCTGCACAATCTGACAGCCTACATGCTGATGTGCGGCACGGGGAAGCCGGCCATACAGCAGAAGATACGCCGCATGCTCGGAAAGGCCCACGTCGGCCTCATCCACTCGCAGCGCATCAACCAACTCCTGGATCAGATACCCCACCTCGTAAGTATGTATGCATGTACCGTAAGTACGTATGTATGCACGCATGTACGGTATGTGTATGTGATGTACAGACTTCTGATGCTGACGATAAGCGAGTTGCATTCACGCACCAGGGCTATAGATAGCCTATGAAAATCTGGGGCGCAAAAATTTTGGCGAGCGTAGCGAGCCACGGGGTCTGGGGCGGAGCCCCAGCCGCCGGAGGCTATGAGGGTCTGGGGGCGGAGCCCCCAGCGGGGGTCCAGGGAGCAGCGCCCCCTGGGAAAATTTTATTATTTTAAGAGTAGAATCGCTCATTTTCCAAGCATCAGAAACTATTCAAAATCCAGCTTTTATTGCACAGTGACAGGTATAGTATGCAAGAAGCCCGACAATGTACGTACAATGCCATACATATGCGCGTAGATAAGTACGTCGTAATCTTCTTGACCTTGTAGTAGACCCAAAAGACGTGGGAAAGGCCGATTATGGCGGTTTTAGGGGAATTGAGCCCATCTTGCATGCGACCATGCAACCAGTTGTAAAAAGTCAGGTGAAAGTTTTGCGCCCCTAGCCGCCCAAATTTGGGGCGCAAAAAAATTCTTGGGGCGCTACAGCGCCCCTAGCGCATACCTATCTATAGCCCTGCGCACTACTGTCGTTGAACTCATCCGTAGTAGGCATGCACCTGTAGTGTAGATTGGTTTTGCGTTGCAGCATGGGAATGAGATCAAGCTGAAGCCATTGGGAAGTCGTCTGATGCAGAAGCAGTCGTTTACTGTTCACGTGGGTGCAGACTCAGCTGGAGACATGATGTTTATGGAGGTACGTATGTCTAGCGCACTAATTCCATGCGAATGGTGGAAAGCTGATAGTGGCATGTTGCAGGTGTGTGATGATGCGATAATCCTGCGGGGAGTGAGTGGGGCGATTCTGGAGCGTTGGTGGTACGAGAAGCTGGTGAACATGACCTACTCGCCCAAGACCCGCGTCCTGTGTCTCTGGCGGCGCAACGAGGCCACCGTACAACTGCACAAATTCTACACGAGAAAGGTACGTACACATGCGCCTGGCCTACTAATGTAGTGCGTGCGGTTGTGAGTGAGGGTGTGTGTGTGTGTGTGTGTGCGCGCAGTGTCGTGACCTGTACGGCTGCATCAAGGGGGCGATGGAGCGGGCGGCTGCGCGTGGCAAAGTCGCCATTCCCGGCAAGGAGCTGGGCGGCGAGTTTCCTGTGCAGGACATGCAGACGAATCAAGGAGGCTTGCTCCAAGTTCGCATCGACGGAATCGCCATGGTCTTCGCTGATCGAAAGGTTGCTTAGCTTTATCAGCCAGTCACCCTACGACTTCGTATGTTTTAGTTGCTACTACGTACTGCGTACGTATGACAATAACGTCCGAGGCCAGTAGTGTACGTAAACTATAGTTTCTATTTAGGTAGGGTATGAACTATGAAAGGCGAGTTTAGCCATCTGTCCTTGGACCGGCACGTGGTCGTTGTGCGTAAGCCCAGTTGTGTGACAGGGCAGCGAGCGTGTTCCAATCCCCTCTGCCTCTAAGTCCACAGCTGTAACCGAGGGTTCGATTCACATTCGGTCCTATTTCTCCCCTACCCCTTTTCGGGGCCCGGCTACAGTACGGAACGCGGCACGTCACACAGTGTATAAGTGCGTAGTTCTGGTTTTTCTCAGTGCCAGGCATGCTCGTTTTCTTCTGTAGTGGTTTGTGGAGTTGGGCAACATCAAGAAGTGCAATACGCAGGGAGGAAATGTGTTTGTGCTGGAGGAATACGGTAAACGAGGCTGTAAGCCTGCACGTTCAAGGTTCCTGTGTGTAAACGCAGTATGTACGGATCTTTCCTCCTGTCATGACTGCTACTGCAGCTGCTGCTATGTTTTCAGATAGAAAAAAAGGCGAGCTCGTCCAAAGGACTTATTTGTCGCAAATGGTAAGCTGTTCCCTCTTGCCATGTACGTAGCTATACGCAATTACCATACTACGTATGTACGTTCGTACGTAGCATACATCCATTCACATATAACGTAGGTATTTGTTTTACTTTATTTTCATATTTACCCATTTAGATTTTACGTTTACTTTAGAGCATGCAGTAGTGTTATTGTGTGTTTCACACCGTTGCGTTATGAGTGCCACCGATTACCGTATTTACCGGTGCATAACCCCATGCAAAAATTTAGAGGCCCTAGGTATGGGGGCTATGCGGTGGGGGCTATGCATTAGGTATATATAAGGTGTAGGTATTACCAGACCGGCAGGAACTTCCTAACATTCGCCACTCATTAGTGACACGCAGCACTGAGCGGAACTTTTGAGCTTATTTTTATTTTGCACTCTCTTCACCTCTATCTTCTTGTTTCCCCCGCTCTTCGCTGCTTGTCACTACTAATAGTGCGACGAATGTTAGGAACTTTCTGCCAGTCTACGTTATATCTTTTGTTTTTATTGAGCTGTTGGTGAAGGAGCATGCTGCTTTGGTTTGATTGGTTGTTTCAGGCGTCAGAAATTTGCCTCGCTGTTCATCGAATCTTTTCTGTTACCATTGCGTTGGAACGCGAAGAATGAACTTCTGTTGTGTTGTACCTTTTTTCATGTTTTGCAGGAGTCACGTTATTTTGTCGTTTTGTTTCTGTTCATATCTTTGATGAACAAAACGCCAATTTGAGTTGTGTTGGTTATATTGCATGCTTGCAAACTTTCTGTGACATACCTAGAATGCATTTTGTGCGTTGTACCGTTTTCGTTGATTTTATTTTTCTTTCTTTCTAAAGGCAAAATAGGCATAGTAGTACCACGCTTGCATAAGTGGAACTCCGTTTTCGGTGCTGCAGCCTGTGAGAATTTTTAGGCTGATCAGATATGCTATGCCGTCCTCTGCGTCTTCTCTTACGTTGCAGCACAGCAGCAACAAGGCAACAAACAGGGACAGCAGAACCCGACCTGTCAAACGCCGCAAGCTTCGACTTAGCGTCTTCTAGTCAACACCGGCCGAATTGTCCTGTCCGTACCTACAGTACCTACAGTTCGTACATATGTCCATAGGTACTACGTATGTAAGCGTGTGCTGTATAGGAATAGGAATCAAGGTAGACGCGCCAGCGGAACCTCGAGAGGCTCACGAACGAGGCTTCGGCGCGTCCCACCTTACTTAGTCATGTGTAAATAGGAGTGACGGAAATGAAAACACACATTTGCTCATAACTCCCGAGCCAAGAGGCGGATTGAGCTGAAATTTTACATGAAGATGCCCCCTATGGGTACGTATCTACTGACAAAATTTCAGCTCGATAGGCCTACTGGTTAGGGCGCTACGGGCGAAAAACCTATTTTTGAATGATGTCACGCTCTTATGTACTGAAAAACTGTTCCCACCGTAACTTTTCAACGAGTCGAGGGATCGAGCTCGGTTTTTTTTTAAAAGATGGGAAATGTAAAGGTCTTGGGAAAGTGGTCCGAGCACTTTTTGCGTTTAAGGCCTCGGGCACCCTTAAAATTGCGATTTTGTGGTAAAAATAGTTGCAAAGTTACCACGCATACTCCTCCCTGGATTTTTTCCGGATCTGAGTGGTAGGTATACCAAAAGAAAGCCCTCACTCTACTCTCGATGAGACTTTTTTTTTTTTTTGATAAAAATTTTATTCAATAGATTACACTGTGCCATACACCATGAGTGAGTTAAAATAAAATAAGAATAAAACAAGGCAGCATGAAACTTTATAAGCCAACTTTGAAAATCCTCCTAATTTAGGTACCTTTGTTATACTGTCATATTACCGTACCCAACGCCCCCACCATTGCAGAAATTTCTCAGACCTTTTCGAAACCTTTGCGTTATAAAAATCGACCTGTATCCGTGCACGTACAAGTGCGAGTAAAGTTGGCAGATTGACACTTTGTTCCTTCAGATTGCATACATAAATGTATTGCTTTGCTATCATTGCAAGGTAATTCCACTTTCTAACAAGCAGCTCTGGCTCTGGAACCCCAAATATGACAGAGTACACTGACATCAAGACGGGCAGTCTTTGCCCTTCCCTTTGCTCAAATTCAGTTGAAAATGCTTGCCACAAATCCTTAATGCTCGGGCATTCATAGATCATATGCTCAATGCTTTCAACCACATTTTGGCATCGCAAGCAATATGGCGCGTCGGTTTGCTTCTGTCGAAAAAGCCTTTGCCTAGTTGGCAGTACCCGATGCAAAATTTTATACTGCAAAATTCGATGCTTGGAATCACTGCTCATCTTATGTGCCAATTCATACATCGAACTCCAGAAGGATTCTTGGAATGGTCCGTACTTTTCCTCCCATTTTTGTTGGCTTCGGATCGGCTTCTGCAGTGCTTGCATGAGCTTCGTTTTCGCCTTTTTTGCATCAAGAACAAGCTCAATGTCCTCAAGTTCTTGTTCAGGTTTCTCCTTTAAGATTCCTTTCCAGGCTTTTGGGATTGCATACACTATCTGATTGTAATGCATCCAGGTTAGACCAAATCCTTTTCGTATCATACTTTCAAACGTCAGCAGGTTACCCTGACCATCAAACCACTGGCCTACCCTATCCAATCCATTCCTTACCAAATGCGCCATGTACACCGATTTTCCGCCTACCAAAATATGCTGATTGTTATTGATGAGCTGTCCTTTTATAGTGGCTGCGGATGCCACTGCTCTGTCATTATTAATCATAGCCCAGCTTCTCAGCACGTCCATCAAAAATGGATCAAGCTTCTTTCCCAACTTGGCAACCGAAAAGTTGCACCAAAGCAAGTAATCTAAGCCACCCAATTCGTCAACGCGCGCCAAAGCCAGCTCTCTCCACTTGTCCTTCTGCGATCCCATCAACCTGAGCAACCACTTGAACTTCAACACTGTGTTCATTGTAAATATGTCTGGTGCTTTCAAGCCTCCATCAGCATACTCCTGTGAGAGCACATCCCTTCTTATTTTCGCCTTTTTTGGTCCGCCCCAAATGTACTCCATAACCATTTTATTTGCCATCGCCAGGTCTGTTTGAGAAACTACCGTATTCATAAATACATATGTCAACTGACTCAATGCCAAAGTCTTTACGACCAGAATTCTTCCCTGCAGCGTCAATCCCCTTGCATGCCAGCCAGCAAGTAGAAGTTTCATTCTTTCCAACTTTCCTCCAACATTCAGGTCTCTCATCTCTTTTTTATCGTGGCAAAACCACACCCCCAATATCTTGATTGGTTTTGTACTTATGCGGATGTCATATCTTATTGTGTTGGTATGTTTCCAACATCCCAGCCCTGTTGCTTCCGTTTTGTCATTGTTCAGAACCAGCCCTGATCAAATACCAAACTCATCGAACAGCTCTTGTACAGCTTTAAGGGACTCCGTATCAGCAAGGAACAAATTCGTGTCATCTGCAAATAGCATAACTTTGTACTCGTTCTCTTTGACGCGTATGCCATGAATACTTGGGTTAGCTCTAATAGCAATAGCTAATACTTCAATGGCTACCAAAAACAAGAACGGCGAAATTACATCACCCTGACACACTCCACGCTCCAACGGAAAATACTGCGTCGTGTACCCATTGTTCATTACACAACTGACCTTACTGTAGTACAGTGCACGAATCCACCGAATAAACTCCATTGGAAATCCGAATGCTTCCAGCGCACTAACCAAAAATGGTCTCTCAACACTATCAAAAGCTCGAGCAATGTCAAGTGAAACTAAAAGACCACATTCCTGCTTCTCCTCCAGAAGTTCAGCTAATTCCACCATTGTTCTAATATTCTGCCCAATGTACCTACCTGCCATAAAGCCAACTTGGTCCTCATGTATTACTTTTTCCAACTTCAACCTGTTAGCAATCACCTTGCTGGCTATTTTATAGTCCACATTAAGCAGCGTAATAGGGCGCCAGCTTGTCAGCTTGAGCAGATCCTTCCCTGGTTTTGGTATCAGCTTGATTACCCCTTGCCCCTGTGAATACTGGAAGGCGCCAGGTATACTCTCGTAAGGTGTAAAACCCTCCTCAATTGACGCAAACACGTCGTCCTTGATGAGATCCCAAAACTTTTTATAAAACGATACAGGTAACCCGTCATTTCCTGGAGCTTTTCCTTCTTTCATTTCTCTCATAGCTTTCTCACACTCTTCTATTGTAATCGGCTCAGTCAATCTTTCTTTGTCAGTTTCGTCCAACTGCGGTATCACCCCTGGTTTGACCCATTCTGTCAAAAGCGGCATTTGCACTCCTTCTTGTGTGTATCTTGTTTGATACAGATCAGTGTAATACGTCAATATTTCCTCCCTGATTAGCCGTGGGTCCTCAATTACATCATCGTCAACTTGTAACTGCGAGATACACTGAGTTGTGTAATTATGTTTCTCCAAGCCGTAGAAATACGCCGTATTTTTCTCTCCCTCCGCAAGCCATCTTGCTCTTGACCTCAAAATTGCACCTTTCGCCTTTTCCTCATCACTTTGTTCATGATCGCATGCGTGCGCACAACATACAACCAACGGTATTATCGCATACCACAAATGCAGTAAACATGGCGAATACCAACCATATTGTGTATGAATAGCGCGCTACATACAATACGAACTTAATAGTTTCTACGTAGAAGGGCTCCAGCAGGGCCAAGTACTTTATACATAAATTTGCATAACTTTGGCTTATTAGAAATCACCCCACTTTACATACATTGTAGGTATATACGTACATAATGTATATGTATCAAAAATAATCAGCGGTCAAAATAGAAGCAGCGTCCAAAATCATGATCTAAAGACGAGCCAGGGTCCAGAAGCTTCATATAGCTCAAGGTCCAGGCTCATATAGCTTTTCATATTTTTCTTTGGTCAGTTTATACAACTCCACGTCTTCCGGTACAAGATCATGTAGCCGCTCCTCAAGTTCTTGCAACTTCTGCTGTAAATTGCGCTCCTCCTCTCTTCGCTTTCTAGCTCTAGCTTTACAATAACGAATTGTCTCAAGCCGGATGCGAAATTTTATTTTTTCCCATCGGATTGCATCTCTGTCGAGTTGTTCACGTTCTTCCGCTACAATTTTTTCTACCAGCTTACAGTACTCCTGCTCTTGCAGAATTGACGTATTCAGTCGCCAGTAGCCTGGACCTCTTGGTTCAATTCTGCTTCCAGTTAGCTGTACTACTACGGCTTTATGGTCGGACCCTACCGCTGGCGCAATTTTTGCACTTTTCGTAATTTGAACAAGTCCGCTGGAGATAAGCCAATAATCAATTCTACTGTGAACTTTCAATGTTTTTTGCGCCCAAGTATACTGTCTTTTGTTTGGGTTTTTAGCCCTCCATATGTCCAGTAGACCATTTTCGTCCATGATTGCATCCAGCAATGCCAAAACCTTCGTTCGAACATTATACCGTAACCCAACCTTATCGCAAGAAGGATTTCTTACCACGTTAAAGTCGCCTCCGACTAACAAATGCATATTCCCAACACGTTTCGACTGCAACAGCTGTGCTACGTCTGAATAAAATTCAAGCTGTTCTCTCTCAGTGTTTGGAGCATAAATATTGAGTAACCCAACCAGTTGACCACCAATTTCTGCTTTGATCCACAGGAATCTTCCAGCTGCATGGGTCGTAACTTCCTTTACAGACACCTCAAGCCCCCTTCGAAACAAAATGCATACACCTCTAGCATTTGATTCTCCATGACAAAAATACGCGTCTGACGTGCCCCACTGACTTCGCCATATCTGCTCTGCTGCTTGTTCACTATGCGTCTCCTGCATAAAGATGACATCCGCACCCAGTTCCTTTGCCCAGAGATACTGCTGCTTTCTCTTCTTTTCCGCCTGCTGCCCGTTAGTATTCAATGTACATACCGTTAGGTCAAAGTTAGCTGCACCCTGTGCTAAAACCATAAAACAAAAAAGCGCCAACAATATTGAAGTCCAACGAAAGGGTGGATGAATTCAGCAATGCAATGGGCTCTTGTGCTAACAAATCACTTTTCTTACTGCTATTCTACATTCTTCCCGCATACATATTCGATTTCACGCTCGTCCCTCAGCCCGATCGATTTTTCGTACATGCAAATTCAATCCAGTGCGGTGCAAAATAAAAATCCAAGATGGCGTCGCAACTTATACGTACATTGTACATTTCCACGTACAACAACCCTTGCTTATACATCTCAATGCGATTTCGCCTGAATGCTGCCATCCAATTAAGCTTACCAGTTAGCTTACCGCAACTCCTTCAGATCAAGCTTACGATCCTTAGTTTGCGATCCCAAGTGAGCGTTTCCATTAGGTGCTCCGAAGAGCGGCTCCGAAGAGCAAACAAAACTGAGTAAGGCCTTCAAAGAAGGTCTGCCTGAGTAAGACACCAAAGGTGCCTGGGCATAACTCACTGCACATAATACAAGGCCCTATTGCCCTACACTTAGCTAAAGTACGTATGGCACAGCCTAATTATGTCTACGCATTTCTCAACTTGTACGTACTGCACGTGTACGTACACACTACATACCCGTACCGTATTCCGTTTTTTATTCAGAGTGCCATATACTAGAGATGCGACGATATATCGGTATCGGTATCGAAAATCGATAGTATCGAGCATTTTTTGAACTATCGGTATCGATATTGGTATCGAAAATTGCTTTCCTTGTACTATCGGTATCGGTATCGTATCGAATTTTCTTCTTGCTCCTACTATCGATATCGGTATCGGTATCGAATAATCATGTAAAAAATATCGATTTTCGATAGTAATTTTTTCTACAGTAAATTTGGCCATGCGCGAAGCAAGGGCACGTCGATTTCGGCGCTAAGTTTGTGGTGCAGTGGCATAAATTAGTTTTTGCAGTAACTGTAGTCATATCCATGACTTACAGAAGTATGCAAAGGCAACTAGTGCTAGATACGTAGAAGGTGTCATGTTGTAGGGTACTATGGGGTAAACCCGGCCACGGGAAAATATCAATCGATTCCCTCAACTATCCTATTTCAAATGAGCTATTTGGCTATTCATTTGCTGAAACAGCAAGTTCAAAGAAGATTAGGTGGTCAGGTCTGCCACATGGCCAGGTTTACCCCACAGTACCCTACGCTACCATTTACTAGGTATTTATTTACTAAAATAGACATTGCTCTTCAATTATTTATTTATTATGTCAGTACAGTCATACCCCAAAGTGTATTCCTGCTCCTAGGGTGTAAATAAATGCCCATTACTTTTCAAAACACAGTGCTACAAAACTATCGGTATCGCTATCGAAAATCGATAATTTTTTGCCCACACTATCGGTATCGGTATCGGTATCGATTTGGAAAAAATTGCAACTATCGGTATCGGTATCGGTATCGAATTGGCTTGGTGAAAAACTATCGATATCGGTATCGGTATCGATTTCTGCAAAAATTCACTATCGTCGCATCTCTACCATATACCACACAAATTCTTAGGTTTTCCATCTTCTCTAATGTCCTTCTTCCTTCTTTGATTCATCTGAAAGCCTTTCTCGCCATCAAGCGCACCACTCCTCAGCTTCAGGTTCCATCACACGCACCCAACACTGTTGCCGCACTTGTTGAAACAGCCTTTTTCACGAAACACAGGCCTACCAGCGGAACTTGACTTTCTGCATCCGAATCTTCGCCTTGAACAGTCAAACCCCTCCTCGATGATCACATGAATGTAGTCCTGACCCAGATTAGCGGAGAAAATCAACCGCACAGATGCTTGATCGTCGCAAAATCCACTGGAAACTCGTACAGTTGGTAGGCCAGCGCAGGAACCAATTTTCTTGGGAATAACAGAGAATTCTGAGTTTTTCTTGCGGTGAATGCTGATTTCCCTTCCTAGAGCTCCATTCCTTCCGATTTCAGTCCAATTTTCATCCACAAAGTTCCCTTTATCTGCTGGACTCCATTGCAGCTTCCCCGCGAAAAAAGGACACGACCACCTTTGGCCGTGTGCGCGGGTACACCCCATGAGACTTTTTTTAGATTTTTAAAATTCGCTTTGGTTCTCGAGTTATGAGCTGTCAAAGACATATGAGCACAAGAGAAGCAGTTTGAAAAATTGGGCAGCCAGTGCGTGAGTCGAACACGCAACGCAGAACGGGATTACGCCCCTATTAGCGCACACCACTATCTGACTGCACAGCTCAATTTCTCAAACTCCCACTCTTGTACTTTGGTCACCGGACTCGCACACGCTCTTTTGTTGGCACGCACAGACGTGCGGCACTGTTGTCTGCCCGCGACAGAAACTTGTCGCTTAATGGCAGACTCAAACTACCACCAGACGTTTGATGTTACCGTCAGGGCCCGTTTTTTTCTTCAGTTTGGCGATTTGTAGGCATGTGACATACCATTCGATTCATCTTTGCACAGATCTATCAGTTGGGAATAATTTCTACACGCTTGTATCCAATATACCTGATTCACATAGTTCAAATGTATTTACATAGACACAAAATAAAACAAAAAATTGGCTAAATGTAGTCACGTGATATACCATTCAATTCATCTTGCCAAGGTCTACCTATTTCTTGCATTTCTTACTAACCACCTCCTCGCTCATACCTGATTCACATAGTCTAGTCAAATTCACATAGGCTCAATTCCACTCAAAAACAAAGAAATGTCCTGTGTAATTATGATGTATCTCGAAGTTCCACTAACGAATCTCGTCAACTCGAGCTCGGTTTATTTTTAAAGAATTTGATTGCATGTGTTATGCACATTGACAGACTCAATCTCCTCTCAAAAACATAAAAAATGGTCCCTGTAATGTCTCGAGGTTCCACTAGCACATCTCGTCAACTCGAGCTCGGTTTTTCAAAGATTTGTATGCATTTGTTATGCACATTCACACAGTGCTCAATTCCTCTCAAAAACATAAAAATGTCCCACTTACCGTACAAGACATAAGTAAGTACCTCATTCTGGCAGTTGGCGCGAGTGGCGAAGTGACTTTTTTTCACTTCGCATCACGCCGGCATCGCGCCGCGTCAAGTCAGAAGCCAAGCCACGTCAAACTTGCAGTGGCGTCGCGCGGCGTGTCAGTAGCAAAAAGTGACCTGCAGTGGACTGCAAATACTCGCCCCTCTTCCCTTCTCCTCGGCAGGAAAACAAATTAGTAGTGTGCGCACGCAAAACGATAACCCTGCTCTTTCCTTCTTTTCCCGCGTTTCTGTTAATTGGAAGGGAGCCAAACTTTTATGGCTGCTGTGTCTGGCGAAGTAGCGTTGGTTGCCTATAACCTTCCCCCTTCCTCCCCATCTCGCGCCTAATCACGCTAGCGCGAAGCCGCGCAAAGCGGACGCGACTTCTACATGCGCCTAAGAGAGTCCTTCCAAATAGGGAGGAGGAATTCACCCCTTTTCGCCCCCTAGTTACCCTTAATTACGGTACCTGAATTCAGGTAAAAACCCTGAAATCATGGGCGAAAAAGAACGTTTTAGGGGGCGAAAAAGGTGCCCTGAATTCAGGGTTCTGTAATGGACACCTCTCTTTGGCCGTCCCATTATGCAAGCAAACTCTCGCAGCCGAACAAATCTGTCAAAAGTGATTTGTTGTTTGTGTGCGGCGGTTCGCATATTGCTACAGTATGTACATATGTACAGGGTGTATCAGAAGTAACTCTCCGGATGTTTGTGCTTATATCTTCACAACGGAGTGCCACATTCAAATGCGGTTTTTTGCGTTGAATAGCCAAGGCTTCAACGTTGATGCAGCCAAAATTTCAGCTTTCTAGGCCAACAGGAAACGGCTCAAACAGCTCGATTTGCAAAGCGTCAATTTTCACACATTTTTGCAGGCGGCCAGGTACAGATCGGCTCCAGTTTTTCTCTCCCCAATTTACCTAACCCAGTTCTCGCCTCAGTTTTTCTTCCGCAGTTTTTCTCTCCCCAGATTTTATTTGGAGCACAAGTTTCGGCAGAGTTTTCCACCTCCGTGCCTCTTTCTTGCAGATTCAAACTTGGCAAACAGTGTTACAGCCAAAATTCGGTCATCCAAGCTTTTCCTTGGGACGCTGAAGCCATGGTGATCAAATTGACGTCTAACTTCGACAAGGTTGCTCAAAAATGCATAAAAATTAGCGTGGAATGGTGAACAGACTTGAAAGTGCGAGAAAAAGCGAAAATGGCAAATTCGTTGCCCCGCCTCAGTGCCCTGCCTCCGTTTTGCGCCAAAAAAGGCGCCGCAACTTTGACCGCTTACAGCGCCATGACAAGACAACCTAGGAAGCTAAAATTTTGGCTGCATCAACGTTGAAGCCTTGGCTATTCAACGCAAAAAACCGCATTTGAATGTGGCATTCCGTTGTGAAGATATAAGCACAAACATCCGGAGAGTTACTTCTGATACACCCTGTATATTGCTTGCATGTGGGCGAGGGAGAAGAGAGAGAAGAGGCTTGGCCTGCTGGGAACACAAGCTGAGTCAGCTTGTGTTCCCAGCTGAGACGACGGGAACAGTGCAACGGAAGGGAAGGGCGAAAACTTTTTATTGCTGCTCACTTCACTGGTCAGATAAGACAGAGCAAGGAGACGCGGCCAGTTCTCTTGCATAATGAAAGGGAGGGAGGGAGGAACGAGCCAGAGTGAATTAGGGGGCGAAAAGCCCTGAAATCGTGGTTGGGCTCATTTTCGCCCCTGAAATCAGGACATGAAGGATGATTTTCGCCCCCTGAAATTAGGTAGTTTCATCCCCAAATTACGCCCTGAAAAAGCTTTTTAGGGGGCGAAAAAGGGTGAATTCCTCCCCACTATTTGGAAGGAGTCCCTAAACATGCGCCTACTTGCGCCGACGCGACTTCGCTTCACATCCAGAATGAGGGACTTACTTATTTCTTGTACATTAGCTATATCCCCTAATGTACGTAAAATGTATCTCAAGGTTCCGCTAGCACATCTCGTCAACTCGAGCTCAGTTTTTTAACAGATTTGTATGCATGTGTTTAAAACAAGATGTATCGATTGGGAACAATTTTTACATGCTTGTATCCTATATACTTCTCAGATTTCAAGTAGACGTGGCAGGAACCAGTGGAGAAGTGCTCCTAAGGAGCACGAAGGAAGTGAGCGAGAGGCTCACTAGCCTGCAGATGCTTATGGGGTTGACGGCGCAGAAACCAGAAGGTTCCAACCGCCCATCGCTGCTGAATCTTGCTACCCCTCCGAGTTGACAGCCTCTCGCACAATCTGCTGCCGTCCGACTGGTGCGGCCATACTTTTGCCCATTCCCAATCATGGCAAACAAAACTCTTCAATGGCCTTTGTTGCCTCTCGCCTGCTTCTGTATGCCTGATCACATGCAAAACGCAGGATCAAAACCATAATATTATATGTATGTATGTAAACATGTACATGTTGGTACATAATATGGTGCAACAAAAATCCTTGAGCATTAGTTCAAAGACAAAAAATGTGATGTTTCCTCAAAAGTAGAACATAGGTACATACTTGCATACCAGTAAAGATTTCATGTCTTATCGCTTTTCCTGTTTTTCCTGAGCAACAGCAAGTGATAACTTCTGCTGAAACTTAATGATTCCAAAGCCGATATTTTGAATCGAGAAAATCGAACCCAGGTGGACCTCTCACCTTCTATTTGGCAAGAAACGTGTGAAATGGCTGGTCATATTGGAAGCCATTATTGAAGGGTATGTACTACATGCGAATGCACATGCGAGAAAGAATAAACATACGTAAATACATATCCACATACTTATTCATAACACTGCATGGATCAGGCATGTACAGAAGCAGGCGAGAGGCAACAAAGGCCATTGAAGAGTTTTGTTTGCCATGATTGGGAATGGGCAAAAGTATGGCCGCACCAGTCGGACGGCAGCAGATTGTGCGAGAGGCTGTCAACTCGGAGGGGTAGCAAGATTCAGCAGCGATGGGCGGTTGGAACCTTCTGGTTTCTGCGCCGTCAACCCCATAAGCATCTGCAGGCTAGTGAGCCTCTCGCTCACTCCTTCGTGCTCCTTAGGAGCACTTCTCCACTGGTTATGATTTCCTGCGTAACGATATAAACAAAGCGTAGAAGATGGCGTACACGGTTCGTCAACCAGCGCACTACATGCTAGTAGGTGTATGCATACACTGTAAAACTTCGTGCTGAACGGGCTTATTGGTGATGGTTGTAGCACATTTTGGTTGGACTCTTGTATAACCCACTCATGTATTCATATAACCCCCTCTTGTATACTAACCTTTCGAATCGGTGACTGCCGTTTTATTTATCGCCTGGGGTTTATACACGAAGCTTTACAGTACAGTTACAGTAGTGGCGCATGACATTCCTAGCATTAGGGTTGTGCAATGTGTTTCTTGCAGGTGAGAGCTTTGTCAGAAAGTATTCCTACTGTAGCCTACTTTTCTAGCTGGAGTGATTATTTTACCTAAAATACCTACCTAGTATTGTGTTACGTGCAGAGGTGATGATTGACAGTTGTGGAAGATGCAACCGTGAAGTAAGCAGCTTTTTATGGATACTGGACGTTGTTGTCATTGTCAAATTCTTGTCTTCTGTGATGTCTTTATACTACTGGTATGTGTAGGTTACCTGAAGCAACTATACATGTCTGGTTTATCATAGGTTCGGCAGGTTTGTGCATTGCATTTTGCGTTGCTATAGTTATTGGTTATTGTGTCTACATTCGAGGATATGGAATTTTCTAAGTATACTAGTATATTCATAAATTATTGCTTGGGTGGTTTAAGAAATGTGATGGCTATCTATCTCGTAAGAGTCGACTCATAGAAAAAACGTATTCTATTTTGCATTTTCCAATTTCAAACTTTGGAAAGAACTACGATATACCAATGAAGAGGTAAAGAATTCAAGAAGCAAAGAATTCAGGAAATCCCAGACGAATAAACAAAATTTTATGACTAACATCGGGGTCATACTCATAATATTTCATTCGAAATGGTAACTTAGCACGTACGGGTATGTACAGATGTACACCTACAGTATAGGACTACTACAAAAAATTGAGCAAAAAGAAACAAAAAACTTTCACCGAGCAGAAGATTAGATCAACATTATCATGTCGCACTATGATTCGAAGCATGCCATTATCAGTACAATGCACGATATTCACTGATCACACCAGCTAAATCTTTACATAACTTCATCAACACGAAAATGTGACCATGGACAATACAGTTTAATACATTGAAGTTTTCAGCCACTGGTAACCAATGTCTGGAACCGCCACTCACTAAAGTCCTCTGCTACACCACAGATGGTAGTAGTAGATTATATTATGCAAGTACATACAGTACGTAAAAGTAGGTTATGCTACTCTGCATAGCCTACAGTACAGGTACACTACATACTTTCAAAACATGATCGGCCTTTCAAGGCCACTGTCAGTGTGGATTTTATCCAAGATTTTGTCATATAGGCCTATATGCGTTTATGCAATGCACGCGCATGTCGGACAATATTTTACTAAGAGATCCATATGGGGTTGGGGTGTACTGCATTTCGGTGCAGCGCACACTAACAGTGGCCTTCATGGCAACACAGGTACGTATTATGTAGCTTATTGATAATACAGAAGGAAGACTTCGAGTCTAAAAATCCACTCTGCTACTGCTGATTCTATCAAACAAACACTATTCAAAACGTACAAAACACAGTGCTCTGTGCGCACTTTCTGTACAAAAATATGCAGGTTTCAGGGTTCACTTCCGACAAAAACTCTTTGGGAATGAGAAAACAACACCAGCATACAAGCAAAACAAGCCATATTGTCTCACCGGGTGCGCTACACTGTACTGTACCAAGTAGTACCAACTACCAGCAGTTTGGATAGGACTCTGTCGATATCTTTTGGGTCACAAACTAACTAATCATCACTTCAGTCACATCACATCTGTACATTATCTATTTTCAGTAGACCGGGAAAAAAGTAACCGTAACAGTAACCCTACCTTCAGCCTGAATAATCACGTGCATGCGTACTATTCTGAATTTTGGATACATGCATATGATTTTACACATAAGCATTCAACTCAACAGGAAATCATGTATTAGTACATGTACTCCAAGGTACCCAATATTACCAATAGATTGCGGCTCCACTGACAGGGGCAACGGCAGGCAACCACTGTCGCACTGTCAGAATTGACGCAAAAAGTGACAACGCTAAACTATAGCTGACTAAAATTATGTTTCATAAAAGGAGAAAAGGTTGATTTGTTTGTACTATAATGTTCAATATTACAAACATGAATACATTATTATTATTATTATTATTACGGTACTACTCTTTCTATCTCAGTTCACATTCGCAGGAGGGAAGTCACAGACGCGTTTGAACTCGGAACTGCTAAAGGTACCGTTAATCCTACCAGCAAGAAATCGGGATAAAATGCATCTCTGATTCTGACCATCCAAATCCAAAACAATGATTCAAAATTCTGAAATCCCGCCCCAAAATACCAGCCAGCCAACGGAGAGCTGCGTGCGTAACCAAAAAGATAGCATAGTGTCAGTCAAGTAAACCACAGAGTGTCCGAAAAAAAAACTCCGGGGTTTTCGTGCTTATAACTCTCGAGTTGAAGCTCAGATTTCAATGAGGTTTTTCTATCAACTTAGATAGCATGCAAAATTTCACCTGCGTAGCTTCATTGTTTATGGTTTTATTAGCCTTCAAAGTTTTGGTCCTTTTTGCAGTTATTTCCTCAGTACTGTAGAATTGCGGTTTTAAGATATCTCAAATTTGTATTTACGCTTCCAGACTTTGAACTGACGTCCACCCGTCAAGTTATCTTGCCATGTGGATTGCTATGAGCTACTTAGCAGTTCTAATTGAAGTAGAATCATGAAATTTTGCCTGCCAAGTTGAATCCTTGGCTACATAGTGCAAAAAAACCGCATAGAAATCTGAGCCTTAGCTCGAGATTTTTTACCGCGGAAATCCCCGGAGTTTATTATGGGACACCCTGTACATTCGTTCACGTGTAGCATACTACTACAACCCTGCTGCTGTACGTATTGTAGGGGTTAATCTGAGGATATGACGCCGTCGCGTCTAGCTGGAGCGTATGTTAGCTCGATGGTTCCATTTCCTTCTCTCCCGATTGCGTCCATACTCTGCAGACCCGTGTTGGAATTGAGCCGATTGAAGCTCTGTTCCGATTTCAGCATGTAAGCAGTGCTCTGCGTAGAGTTCAGATGCTTTGCCGCCTGCAAGAGACAGAATATCGGTGCAACTTTTGGTCAAACTCACATTTCCATAAGTGGAAAGCCACCAGAAAAGTGACCGGGGCTGCCCACTTTTGCCAAAGGGTTATTGTTAGCTTGATTGCTTGTTAGCTGTTTTTGTTGGATATGTATACGTACGTACCTCTGGAATATTCCTTTCGAATTTCCATATTCTGAAATGGCGGACGAATGCGACGAAAGGCACTGGGAACATGGCGATGAATACTAAGAAGCCACCCACATACTTGCACCAAGGTGGATATCCTGTCCGAGTGGTCTCCGCCTATACATAATAAATAATAGCAGGTCAACCAGTACTGTCATGATTCGAGTATTTATTTACCCCATAGGGTTGTCAAAAAACTATAGTCGGGAATTTTAGGGGGTTGGTGACAACTTCTCGTACTCGTATTCGTTCTCGTACTAGTACACCTAGAGCCTCACACGTACACGAATCACGAATCATTACAGTACAATGGGGGTTATACAGTACAATGGGGGTTACAATGGGGGTTATACACGAATCATTACAGTACAATGAATAGGTAACAGAATAGGTCACGATATGACATGCGGATGCTTATGGTAACTACGTACGTACACAAGATAATGAGCGACCAACCTTTTCCTGGTTGTATGCATGATATGTCGGCGGCTCAATGATGCTCATGATAACGCTGGACCAGAACAAGACGAACATAATCGTAGGGGCAATGAAGCGCCAAGTCGTAGTCCAGTATCTACCTGGTCGCTCGCCCACCATCCATTCGATATCGTCGCAGAATCTACAGTAACCCAATAAACACCGTTGTATCGCTCATGAAAACCGGTAAGCATAACTATTGGTGCATCTTGCTTGCGTACCTTCGCCATCCGTAGACGTAGACCACGCCCACGACTTCGAGGAAAGCAACGGCTAACAGAGCATAGGAGCCAGCAAACGCATCAAACAGCTTCACCCAATACTCACCCGCCCGAGTCACAAAGATCAGACCGATTACGCAGGACACACCGCATAAGATCGCTGAAACCAAACTTGACGATAATGTCTCATTAAAAAAGATATTAGTGTACCTATGTACGATACTAAGGCACCTGTCAGAATTGGTTTCTTGAGCCATGGGAAAAGCTTTAGGTCGTAGATGGAGGTGATGACGCCTTCCAGAGTTCCGAACATGGAGCCCAAACCCAGCGATAGAAGCATGAGGAAGAAGGCAATAGCCCAGAAGGGAGCGATAGGAAACTCCACCATCGCTTGTGTGAACACAATGAAAGCCAAACCTGTGCCCTCGGCAGCCTACAACAAGAGACAAGCCCTTCCCACGCGACACACACTCTGCATTACTGAAGGATGCACACCTTTTTGATAATCTCCTCAAAGTTGCAGCGTTCCAGCTGTCCGTGTTTGAGCAGGGGTTGAAAATCGGGAGTGTCAGTAAAATTGAACTGCTGGTAGAAACTATAGCGCTCCCTTAGCTCCTCCGTGATGCTGGCAGCCGTCAAATTTGCAAACTTGGAACTCGGATCACTCAGCGTTTGCAGGTGAAGAAGGTTCCTAGAAGAATATAGAGTGCGACTCTGCATTTTTGCATCATGCCAGTAAAACGTACACACCACCTACTGTAAATTACCTAACATTACGTACAATATACCTACAATAGGTACCCTACTGTACGTACCTGTCAATGCATTTGTTGTAATTGAGATGTCCCTTGTATCCGAGGATGCAAAAGATGACGACAGCTGTGTACATGGATGTGACGATATTGGCGAGCGACAGGTAAACGACGTCTCTCTTCACGTTATTTTTCGGCGGGTTATAGGAGGAGAAAGCGATGAGACCTCCGAAGGCCAAGCCCATTGAATAGAAGATCTGACTCGCCGCATCCAGCCAAGTACGCGGGTCCAACAGCTTGTGGATCTGTTCACATGCACACTTCGTATTGCGCGCTAACGATCGTGCTGTATGTGTTGCGTATTGAAAAGCAAATCACATCACCAATTTTCCAACATGTATTTTCCCTCTCGTGCTACTGTATTTGTAAAATTGCAAATTGAAGCCTCAATGTCAATACCGTACTCAAGAGAGCAATAAATGAGAAACGTGCAAGACCCGACTTTGTATCAAAGTTTATGGAAATGGTGTCCTTTTTGTCAAACCCCATTTGGCAAAATGCCACAAACTTGCTGCTTTTCTCGCCAGCTAAACTTTCGCTTTACGTCGGAATCTTGAACATAAATCGACGTCGTCGGCACTAACACAGACGCAGAACTTGCGTCACTGCTCCCATACTGCAATCCGTAGGCGCAATTTTCTTTTTGGGTAAATGTCAATTTATTGACAAAAAACCCGCCATATTGCTCCTCATCAATTTGCGCTTAATGCACGCACGTAATGCTATCAATAATTCTCATTGTGAAATGCCGGAGGTTCAAAATGTTCCTTCATATGTCATGATATTGCGTGCCGTGGTTTACGCCAATAGAAAGCTAGGATACATACTGTATGTTATAACGCCTAGAAAACCTAGGTGTATAGATAGGTGCGGTATGTAGCTATGTATGTATATCTTACATCGGGTGTAATCATGTAGGTGATTCCCCTGGAGGCACCCGGAAGCAATACCGACCTATAAGAACAATAGTACAACACAGTGTCAGTCATCGTACACGCAAGGTTTGCTGAAAGACCTACTGTAGTAGAGGTGTCACGGATCTCAATTTTTGGACATTGTATGTACGTAGTTGCAGCTACTGACTAAACCGAACCTACCTTATCAAGAATATGGTCGTGATCAGATATGGAAACGTTGCAGTGATGTACATGACCTAAAATGCAGAAATTACCTCCTAAAAATACAGCTACTGGTCATATCACGGGTCATTGTGCTCTGTAGTGTTTATTATAGTGGCACTGTTGCAGTCGGCCTCGGCAAACCTCATTTTTTTTACGGGCGAAGATGCAAAACATTATTTTTACACCAGCCCTGCTGGCAGCCTGCTAGACGTTACTCAAAAGCTTCCCCTTCAATTAGTGCCGCTTTTTAAACCAGCCGCAAAAGAGCGGTACTTTACACGCTGCGTCCCTCTTTCAATGTTAGCAAAAGCATAAGTCGAAAAGCACCGAAAATATATCAACAAAGGAGAGGAGCGCAGACGTTTTCAGTTTTCAATAAATAAAAGAAAGAACCTCTTCACTCAAACCCTCCTCCTACCCTAGATTAACATACAATAAAGCATTCAGTAACCATTTTACTCGCTTATCTCGTGCATTGCATTACGTTAGTATAGACAACAAGAGTTCAAAAAGTAGCAGCTTTTGTCCCTACCCGCTTTACACATATATCTGCTTCGTACGTACGTATGTATGTGCGTGTTGGTTGACACGTGACCAAATGTACGTACGTACATAACGAAGGCGCCTTGCCGTGTAAAGTTAGAAAACTCTGCAATATGCATTCATTCCTCTGGGGCAAAGGATACAGGATTGTGTTCAAATATTCGCATTTGTTAAGGACGTATGTACTGTATATCGGCCAGATGTCAAACTCAACGGAAAGAGTTATTTTTTTCCGATCTGCACGTCACTTGTTATTTTCACGAGCATGGGCCTCCTGTACCCCAATACGGAACACGAAGATCATGGTTGAAGATAGTGTATGCACAGTGATACCAACTTAGCAGGGCTAACCTTTCCGGAGGACTTAATGCCTTTCATGACACATAGCCAAACGATGCCCCAGGCTAAGATGAGGCAGATGGTGAGCTTCCAATTGAGTCCTCCAAAGCTCCCGATGTATGGTGTGGTGTCAACACGGCCTTTAGATACCAGAAAGAGGCAGTCTCCGAGCTCTTAGCACACTCCTTGCCCCACATCCATGCCAGTGCTGTCATTCTTGGGGCAAGTTCTACACAAAATAAAATACAATTTTACTTCAAAGTACTGGTGTTACGTGAGGCATTTCAAACTGCAACCAGCACAAAACATTACAGTGTGTGAAGCAATACAATACATAGATTAGTTAGTTAGTATTACTTACCGCCCAGGGAAGAGGACTCTGAAAGCTGTTGAAGAGATAGAAGAGGCACCAAGTGATGATCACATTGTAGTACAAGGCCACTAGGAAAGAGACGACTGCGCCAGCCACTCCCACGCCTCCCAAATACGGATGAATGGTGTTCCAGACGCCGATTGAACCCACACGCAGACGCTGACCGATCCCCATCTCTATCAGAAACACCGGCATCCCCTCCAGCACCATCATTATGAAGTAAGGGATGAGAAACGCCCCTGACACACAAAAACACACAGCTGTTACAACAAAAAGACTACAACGGATGATGCACAAAAACTTGCTCATAAAAGCAAAGAGAAATGGAGGAATGCCGGCACCTCCTCCATTCTGCTGGCAGAGATAGGGGAATCTCCAGACGTTTCCCAGTCCGACGGCGTATCCGATGACGGAGAGGAGGAACTGGACCTT
>JASAMW010006160.1:0-11353 GCA_030247985.1 Epsilonema sp. ZAB3_2
GCAGAGGAGATCATAGAAGATCATCACAGCAAAAGACGCTCTTCGAGTGCTCGTCGTTATCACCCTTTTGCAGTATAACTTGCTATACCTCAACAGGCTCTACTGTGCAGACCTGAATCAGACCTGCGCTGAAGAACACTACAAAATGGGATGCGGCAGTAGCAATGTGTATTCCAGTGTACAAGAGCCTGCTGAAAACTGTGCTCAGCCACCAGCGCGTAGGCAAAGAGCCTCAACGGAGGACACGGCCATTTCGTTTACGCCGGTGGAGAAGGAGGCTGACAATATTTTTCGCAATGACGGGACGAGAGATCAGATGCCAACCATAAAGGAAGAATTAGATGCGGATGCGGCTGACGACAATATTGTTGAAATAGAAGCACACGTGGACGGGGAGGAGCAGCAGCGAATTAAGAAACGTTTTCTGTAAGGATTGAGAGTAGCCTATAGTGTACGCGGATGGGGGGTATTTTTGGAAATCGAGATAATATGCCTATCGGATTCCCCATCAAAAACTGCATATGTGGATGAATTTTGAAGAAAAAATTTGTTCAGGCATCATCGAGAAATTGATGGGTAAAGGCTGGAAGGTCGCATTTTGCCGTTTTTCAACGTTTTAGCCATAATTCAGCAACCAGAGTGTGTATCGGGCTACCAAATTGGCACACACATACATCCCATAGGGACCCATGTCTGGACCAAATTTGAGCCCAATCCGCCACTTGTATGGCGAGATATAGCTTCAGAAAGCTCAAATTTACGTTTTTTGGACCTGTTGCAAATTCGGTTATATGAATACCACGGCGCGAATACATGCCCTGCACGGGGTAAACTTTTGAGAGGAAGTAGAGAAGGGTTAGGCCTACAACTTTTAGTACTACCGCAAAAATTCTCTATGTTTACAATTGGGACTACGGAGCTCTTGAAAGTGGAAAAATTCAGCAAAAATGTTCCCGCCTTTTTTATAATCCAAGATAAAAGAGCAATACCACTGAAATTTTTTCCTAATAAGTAGCCTATCTTATGTAAAATTTGATGTAGATTTCAAAAATAAAATTGGTTTTCCCAAAAAATTTAACCCTTACCCAAAAATTCTCAAAATATACAATTTTTGCAAAATTATATGCTAGGGGTTAATTTTTTTGGGGAAACCAATTTTATTTTTGAAATCTACATCAAATTTTACATAAGATAGGCTACTTATTAAGAAAAAATTTCAGTGGTATTGCTCTTTTATCTTGGATTATAAAAAAGGCGGGAACATTTTTGCTGAATTTTTCCACTTTCAAGAGCTCCGTAGTCCCAATTGTAAACATAGAGAATTTTTGCGGTAGTACTAAAAGTTGTAGGCCTAACCCTTCTCTACTTCCTCTCAAAATTTTACCCCGTGCAGGGCATGTATTCGCGCCGTGGTATTCATATAACCGAATTTTCAACAGGTCCAAAAAACGTAAATTTGAGCTTTCTGAAGCTATATCTCGCCATACAAGTGGCGGATTGGGCTCAAATTTGGTCCAGATATGGGTTCCTATGGGATGTATGTGTATGCCAATTTGTAGCCCGTTACACACTTTGGTTGCTGAATTATGGCTAAAAACGTTGAAAAACGGCAAAATGCGACCTTCCAGCCTTTACCCATCAATATCTCGATGATGCCTGAACAAATTTTTACTTCAAAATTCATCCACATACGCAGTTTTTGATGGGGAATCCGATAGGCATATTATCTCGATTTCCAAAAATACCCCCCATCCACGTACTATGCAACCGGTACAGAAAACGTTTCTTAATGGCGACGAGGAGGTGGTGCAGGTGGGGCTGGCGAATGATCGCAAGATGAGTCCGGCGGAGGTCTACGTGTTGCGGCGTTACGCCGGCTATCCGCTGGTCATCTTCGGGCGACGCGGCGCCAAGGAGACGGCGTTGATTCTGGCGGTTTTGCGCGAGAATCAGATGGAGTGCTCGGAGGACGTGGTGAAATGCGTGGATCTGGACCTGATCCTGGAGGAGTGCAGACGCGAGGAGCAGCGAGATGTGGCCAGGGAGATCAAGCGCCTGCTCGGCGACAGCCCCAAGCTCTTCTTCGGCGCGGAGATGATTGGCGGACTGACGGAGGTGAAGAAGCTGGACGAGAGCGGCAAACTCCGCGTTCGCCTCCAGCTGCTCGGACTGGACAAGATCGAGAAACGACGCCGCAGCGCTAGCATCGATTGATGAGCACATCCAGTCACAATTGGGATACACCCACGTACACAATTGGGATACACACGGACACGTGTCCTGTCCGTGCTACAGATTTAGTGTTCATACATACACATACACTGTACATATATACTGTAAACGGGGATATTTTCGGACGGTCTTTTTTTCGGACAGAAGGCTTTTTCAACATATTCGGACGGGGAAATTTTCGGACAGATGTCCGACCTCAATGTGCATGCACGCACAGCGACATTTTCTGTATTACGTACGTATGTGTACGAACGTACTGTATGTACATACGTATTGCGATTGGCGAGCTTGTGCTAGTATTTAGTGGTAGCATACTATGAATGCGGACCAAACAGGCACAATACTGTATGGGTGTACTGCACTTACTCACCCAATGCACAACGATAAAAGCGGGCAGTTAGCAATACGTACTGTACCAACGTACGTACTGTACTGTACATGGAAATATGCTGTACATACAAAAAATTCGGACAGTAATATTTTCGGACGGAATTTTTTGTCCGAATTGTCCGAAAATTTCCCCTGTCCGAAAATTTCCCCGTTTACAGTATACACATATATTGTACGTACATACATACACATATCTACACTACAAGTACACTGTACGTAAGTACATTTGTCGGATACTCTATATTTTCTTTCCTTTTACTGCTTTACATTGTTTTGCAGCTGAGCTAGTACGGCCAGGCTCTAATTACCATTTGTATATTTGTACATAACGGATGGCTGTCAATTTTTAAATGCTCATGGCTTGCTTCGGGTTGTATGTAATGTACGTGTATTGCAAGCGAAGACTGGTCAAATGGCATGGATTTCTTTGTTGCAAACGGAAACTGTTTCAATTTCCGGTTTCCGACTTTATAAACTCGCCGAATTTCGGGCAGTTACGTGTCCTTATTTTTCTTTTTTTCTCGCCGGTGGCTGGTTGCTTCTCACGTCATCTTCGGGCTCCCTCGCCGTCTACTCTACGTCACGTCCAACAGCAGAGGTCAGCGTTCGCGGCGGACTTCCCCTTTCCATCAGGACTTTCATCCCCGGACACAAGGCGGGTCTCAAGCATGGTGTCGTGGACCGTTCGCCTCGCTTTCGTGGTGCTCCTCGTGGCCGTCATCGGATTCAACAGCTGCCAAGGCAAAAAAAAGGGCAACTTGGGCCCCTGCTACAAAGACAAGAAGACCTGCAAGAAGCACTGCAAGGCCACCATGAGATTCTGCACCAAGGTTGCAGGGAAGAGCGACAAGAAAGCTCAATGCACGAAGGTTACATACGACAAGCTCTGGAACGACCCAAAAAGGAAAGCAGACGACTGGTACCTGTGCATGTACGAGTTCGCCACCTGGCTCATCATCGTCATCGCCGTCGCCGCTCTTCTGGTCGTGATTGCCGTCATCTCATGCATCGTCTGCATCTGCTGCTGCTTCTGCTGAAGTCACTCTCTGCTCTCTCATCCTATCATACTGATCGATTCTTCCAAGTGCACAGAATACCCATGTACTGTACAAACATTGTACTGTTCTCTCTTGTCTGTAAAACACTTCTCTGGCAGTGCTACAAAATAAAACGCTAATCCAGTGTCCTGTCTTGCTCTTCTCGTTTATAGGGTTTGAGATCTACAATACCAAAAATACAGAGTGTCTCAAAATAAACCGAACACTTTTCCGTGCATGTAATTCTGGAACCACACGTTAGATTTTTATCCGGTTTCTTGTATTTAGTAGCCAAGGCTTCAACTTAGATGTGTACAAAATTTCAGCCACTTAGTTCGCATACTTCAAAAATTACGACCGTTTGAATCTCGAAGCTCAAAATCGACGTTTTTCTTTAGTATGGAGAAAAATCTCGGTCTAACTTTTCAAGATACCCGGTTCCATGCGTTTGTTATGCTGCCACTGGGGATAGTGCATGAGATACATATTTCCTAGCATTTTGGGACATCTTTTTTCATTACGAGACTAATTTTGTTTTGGACAATGCACAGGAGGCCCCTAAATCGGCACTACCAGTTCGAAAAACCCTCGTTTTTGACCGCCGGAGAAAGGATGTGTTTGAGCAGCTTCCACTGGGCCTATGAAGCTAAAATTTTGTATACATCTAAGTTGAAGCCTTGGCTACTAAACACAAAAATCCGCGTGAAAATCTAACGTGTGGTTCCAGAGTTATATGCACAGAAAAGTGTTCGGTTTATTATGAGACACCCTGTATATACTATACGTATATCATAGCAGTGGGGAGATTGAACGCGTTTTTCTCATTTTTTGTTCTTTTTCGGTAGTGGTTGGCTGCTTGTTTTTGTTTCTCTCCAAGTTTTCCGCTTTGCCTGGCTCTGTTTTTGCTGTTCTTTTCCTTACAGCAAGCAACAAGAAGACAGACACGAAAAGTTTCGAGATACTTCCCATATCCGATCGGGACATCCGGTCACTCTTCAGTAGGACGAACAGGAACATGGCGTGGTACACTCGTCTCGCCTTCTCTACACTTATCGTGGCTGCTTTCACCTTCTCCTTCTGCCAAGGAGGAGGTAGGTAATAACGAAAAGGGATCAATGCAGACTTTTTGACTGAATTGTCTACATATCTGGCTGATTTTTGACTGAAGATATCATAGATGTGATTCCGACATGCGATTGTTGTAAATTGTAAGAAATAGGTTTTGGTTTGGATGACGGTCTGTTTAGATAAACTTGGTAAGTGCTACCCTACCAAAAAAGCCTGTAAGGACCATTGCAGTGGCATGCGGATCTGCATGAAGGTGGAGGAAGCTGAAAACTCCTACGGCATAATGTATGTGTGAGCTGAGCACCTGTTTTCAAGTGTCTAGTCGCTTTTTCTACTAAGATCTTATTTCGCGCAACGGAAGTATGTACACTTGGCGCGAGTTTCGGATACCTGTGGACCTAATTTAATCAATGATGGGCTGTAACTTAAATAGTATAACTCCGCCTCCACTGCGTAAGTACATACCGGGACATACTTAAATTATACCAGGACATACTTAAATTGCGTTGATTTTATTCTTGTAGCACGAACAAGAAACAGGAGGTATGCGAGAACTCAGCAACGATGAAGCTGATTATGAAGGACTGGGGGAACTGGTATATCTGCGTGCACAAATTCGCCACCTGGCTCATCATAGTGCTTGTGGTGCTCGCGGTCGTCATCGTGCTGTCAGTCATCGGCTGCATCATCTGCTGCTGTTGTTGCTGCTGCAAACAAAAGCGCAAACGAGAGGGACGCCAATAAAACCTCGCTGCTCTTCTGTTACCAAAACATCACTTGAATACTCGTACAATAACTCAGACATCTCACAGACTCTTGATTTTGATACGTATCTCATACGGCTCAGCTGTACAGTACTATATGCTGAAGACTCTGCTACGATATACTACACTAGCTTCGTTTCTTGTACTCTCCTAGCGAAATAAAACAAGCTGGAACATTTTAGTGTACTACATTTTGTTCAGAAATTCCAACTGGTGCAACACGTTAGCATTGAACGAACAATAGTGAATCGCAATTTCATTGGCGGATGCGAAGATTTCCCAAAGGTTTGTTTGATTGGTATTGAAAAGCATTTCCGGTGATAGCTTTACTTGCTCCTCCGTCCAAATGCGGTCCTTTTTCAGTTTTTAGTTTTTTCATCTCGCTGCTGGTCGGTTTTGCTCTTCCGCTCTTTTTTTTCTTTCCGAACCCAACTGCTCTGCCGCACAGCTCAAAAGTCCCAGCCCAGGCTAGCTATTGATTTCTTTTGTTGCGTCAAGACGCCGGCAACCAGATAAAGGACAGGACAGCGACACCGCCAAAGACCTGAAATCCAGAGTCCTTTGCCACTTTCGCCCAATCGAATCGGCGGACTCCAACTCCTGCAGCTCCTCGGCTGAAAATGCGCAGTCACGTGTCCCCTGCCTTCTCTTTCGGTCTTATCTGTATCGCGGCACTCTACGGGACCAGCGAATGCTGTAAGGGCAAATTCTTACTTGCCTGCCTACGTGTGTTCGTTTTTTGGCCGAATACGAGCACCTTTTTATGATATCGGTTACCTAGGTGACTTTTCTTGAATCATTGTGTGGAAAGTTTGCACCAACACATTATGTACTACTACACGCACTTACCTACGTACTATTGTACACGTATGAAATAAATGTACCTTCCTCAACAACTGTTGCTTTGCACATTGCAGTTGTGGTCGTGGATGATTCCTCTGGTTCTGGTCCATGCTTCGAAACGAAGGAGAAATGCGATAGTGGATGCAAGGGTTTCATGCGATGGTGTATCAAGGTTGCAGGGAAGAGCGACAAGGAAGATCAATGCACCAGTGAGACATACAAGAAGCTCTGGAACGACCTAAGTACGAAAGCCGACGACTGGTACGTGTGCATGTACGAGTTCGCCACCTGGGCAATCATCGTCATCGCCGTCGGCGCTCTTCTGCTCCTGCTTGCCGTCATTTCATGCATCGTCTGCATCTGTTGCTGCTTGTGCTGAAGTCACTCTCTGCTCGCTCATCCTATACGGACGTCGATTCTTCCCAGTGCACAGCATACCCATGTACATACATTGTACTGTTCTCTCTTGTCTGTAAAACACTTCTCTGGCAGTGCTACAAAATAAACGCTACGTTGCGTACGTACATAATACTACAGTACTGTCTCTGTTTCTTACTGTACTCTTTCTCCTAGCAATAAACAAGCTGAAGCACTCACTCAAAAGTGTTTGGCTCACTCACTCAAGTTTGGCTCAGTAATCCCAACGTGCATGCAACCCTGATCGACTACCTATTAAAGTGCGACCAGCAATATCGTACTCCATTTTCAAATTTTTTTCTCAGGAACTAAGCGACGTAGAGCACAGAGGTCAAAAATTCCTCGACTAACTTTAGGCCAAGACGGTACAGATACGCCCCAAATCAGCCTAAAAACCACATCAACGGCAACAACACTTTGTTTCTAGCTTTTTACCCTTCAGATGGAGTCGCTCCGGTTGCATCCAGTTCCAGAAATTTGGACTTTCCTTCCGCGCGTCGGTGATTCGGCTCGTTTCTCTCTCGCACGGAAAAATGATATTACTAACTCACGCATACACACAAATGGACGTACAACGCCGTGCTCAGCGTCATCGCAGCCACTTCGAAGCAACATATTTCTTCACTATTCGCGGCTGCAAAGGCAGAAAAACGACAAAAGCAGAACGATAAAACATTCAATACAACAACTCAATAATATTGAAACAGTTTGCAACTCAACGCAAAAGCATTCAGCAAGTTTTTATTGGAACGGAAACCCACAACACAGTTTCTTTGACTGTGAACGGCCAGCTTCGCCCAAGCTGGAAATCGAGAGGAACAACGTCAACGGAAACTCTGAACATATACGCACCAACGCTGTTTGGGCGAACGTGGCCTTTCGCCCTTTGAATTAGCTAGCGAAGCAAATGTGTTTTCAGCCTGCGCCTTTTCGTTCTCCTCCGTAGTAAAACGTCAGACACCCTCCGTTTACGCCGTGGTTCCGCGAGGTTTTATTTACACGGACATCACGGACTCCAAATTACTTTTACTTTTTTCGCAAACCTCGCAAAGGGGTTACGCCGGATTCTAACTAACTTTCAGCCGGATTGTTTGCGAGGTTTAGAATTGCCCAATTGTCGACGCCCAATTTGGCGATTTTAGTACTGAAGGAATTTGGCAATATCTCGCCACTGAGAGCAGGTAGACTCAAGCGGTTTTTTTTATTGGCAATCCGGCTGAAAGTTAGCCGTGGAATTTTTTACCACTGTGCTCTACGTCGCTTAGTTCCTGAGAAAAAATTTACACCACAAACGCTTATACTGTTGCGTGATACTTGTGGCTGAAAAGCATAATATTTTTCTCACTCAAGCCATACCATGATTTTTTTCTGGGGCATGCATTTTGGAAACCAATGTGTGCGTGTCACATTACATGCACTATTTTTGTACATGATTGAACGGACAGTCGCGAATCTTAATTTCCTTGGTATGGATGCGAAGATTTCCCTTTTAGGTTTGATTGGTATAGAAAAGCATTTCCGGTGGTAGCTTCAATTTCTCCTTCCGTCCAAATGCGGTCCTCTTTCAGTTTTTAGTTTTTCCATCTCGCTGCTGGTCGGTTCTGCTCCCGCTCTTTTTTTCTTTCCGAACCCAACTGCTCTGCCGCACAGCCCAAAGTCCCAGCCCAGGTTAGCTATTGATTTCTTTTGTTCTGAGAGAACGTTGCGTCAAGACGCCGGCAACCAGATAAGGACAGGACAGCGACACCGCCAAAGGACCTGAAATCCAGAGCCCTTTGCCATCATCGCCCAATCGAATCGGCGGACTCCAACTCCTGCAGCTCCTCGGTTGAAAATGCGCAGTCACGTGTCCCTTGCCTTCTCTTTCGGTCTTGTCTGTATCGCGGCACTCTACGGGACCAGCGAATGCTGTAAGGGCAAATTCTACCGTACTGTACTTGTCTGCTTACGTATGTACGTATACGTGTCGTTCGTTTTTTGGCCGAATACACACCTTTTCATGATATCAGTTACCTTTGAAGTGACTTTTTCTTTGAATCTTTGTGTGGAAGTTTGCACCAACACATACCTATGTAGCCTACTACACGCATGCACACTGTGCGTCCATGTATGAAATGAATGTACCTTCACCAACAACTGTTGCTTTCATTGCAGTTGTGATCTCGGATGATTCCTTTGGTTCATGCTTCGAAACAAAGGAGAAATGCGATAGTGGATGCAAGGGTTTCATGCGATGGTGCGTCAAGATGGATACTATGGCCTCCCCGCTGGTCGTCCAAGGGTAACAAAGCGTCAGTTTTGCTATGTGATTTATCTGCTAGCATATTTCGGAAGCGGGCTACGCTACTATGCTAAGTATTTTTCGCCTTTTTTTAGACAAGAGCAGAAATACATGTATTGCGACAACTACGAGGAGCTGAGCAAGACATTTCCGGACGGGAAGCCGCCGGAACAGACGTGGATGAACTGGTACGTGTGCGCCAAGGAGATCGTCACCTGGTTCATCGTGATCGTGGTGGTGGTGGCAGTGATCATCATCGCCGCCATCATGATCAGCACCTTCCTCTGCTGCCTCTACTGCTGCAAGGACGCCAGAGACCGACGCCGGGCCGAGCGCCAGGCGCCCTACGAGCTGCCGCCGGAGTGGCAGGAAGCCACCTACACGGCCAACTACACCACCGAGGATCGACGGGAGGACGACCACCGCGATGAGCGACGCGGTGGCCGGGATCGAGATCGGGATCGAGATTACCACCGCGGCAGAAGATGAAGATCGAGCATGGAAGAAACGAAAGGCGCCTTTTTTCTACTATACATACCTACGCGGCTCAACGTGAAAAGTTCGGAAATCGAAATGATCGGGCAATATTTTTATATTCATTTCATGCATACCATAGACAAGTTTTCGTCGGCAATTTCATAAAGCACACGTGATGCTGTGAGTAGTGGAACTTGCGGATATGGATGGATGGAACTTTTCCCTTTGATGTTGCAGCTGGCTACCTCAAGAACCCTTTCAACTGAAAGGGATGGCGGGGTCGCTGAAAATACAGGGGCAACCTTGCGGCCACTTCCACTGTAAACGTGGCTTGTATATAAATTTTAACCTCTCCGGCTAATTTTTATGTATCAAATTCCAGGAAATTCGCTTGTCCGATCGTTTCATTTCCGAGCTTTACACTTTACATAGGGCGCTGCTTTCGGTTTCGGTCAGAATACGTAGTGTCCTAATACCTGCAGTACATAGTATGGCTCAGCTCATATTCTCGGTGTGATACTTTCCATGCTCTCTCGTTTGTTTCTTTGTAGTATGCGTACAGGATGCTTACGTAAATAAAATCCACAGAACATGTCATGTGGTCCGTTGACGTTGAGCGTCCCATTCCGCGTTTTTTCATACATTTCTGCAATACGTTCGGTAGAAATTCAATTCGGCCTGCGCAGAGTGGTGGATCATGAGTGAAGCCCAATACCCCATCTATACTAAGGGTTTTTTAGTTGAGCAAATTTGGCCGGACCCGCCGACCGGCCGAAGGATTAGTGCGTTTTAGTTGATCCAAAATGGGCCGGCGGTCCGGACTTTTTCGTCCCAGCCCAAGACATCGGACGAAACGGACAAGCTTTTGTTTCCTCCCTCTTGAGTGGTCATAAAGAGGATTAGGGTCACCGTGGGGGAGCGGGAAGGAAGGAGAAAGGAGGGAGAAGATCGCAGGGATGTGAGAGAGCAGACAGGTGGCCCAAGGAAGGCGAAGGGCTTCGGACAATTTGTGTTTTACTTGTTTGGTCCGGACCACTTATGTTTGGTCCGTCCGGCCGGCCGCCAAAATATCAACTAAAAAACCCTTACTGGAACTGGAACCGCATCTACATACGTACATACCTGCCTACAGTACAAGATATCTGTATTACATACTGACATTACTCGTGTGTACATAAGGTATGTACATATGTGTCATCGAGACTTGTTGACCTGTTGCATTTCAGTCAGAGATTGCAACACATGAAAAAGTGGTGGGGTAGTCAGTCACTAATTCACTTGGGTACCAGTATGTGTAAGGGTGTGAGTGTGGGATTATTGTCGCCGATTTGTGAATGGTGGTCGGACGATTTGGTCTGCTCTGCGTAAAGTATTTGACCCGGCCTCCTCCTTTTGTATGGCGGAGGAAAGAAGATATTGGATTGGAGTGATGACTTGAGGTCAGAGTCAAGAGAGCAGAGTCGATTGACGATCCTCCATCCATCATAGTTTTGGTTTGGAAGTGAAGAAAAGATCCATCTATGGGTGTGTGCCTGGTGTATACGGATGGATGGTGGATGGATATGCCTCCATTTTGTCCACGCGTATTGTATTCTCTTTTGGTGTTTATTTATTTATGATTTGTCGAGCAGAGTTGTAGGCGAGAGTTTGTCGCGATGATGATGATGATGATTCTGCCCCACAGATTTGTGTCAAAATCATGTGTGCCTCTTTGACAAAAGTTCGGCCACTTATCCCGCAAAGATATGGGACGTTCATAGCGCCAGATTGTCCGGTATCCTGCTACACACGTATTTTTACGTTAGTACCACACCATATACAGTAATTTGCACGTTTGTGGTACT
>JASAMW010006165.1:0-18223 GCA_030247985.1 Epsilonema sp. ZAB3_2
AATAGAATGCATCAGAAGCCGCAAAAATTTACACACACAAAGCGCTCTTAGCAAAATCAGGAAGCCCTCCTCAATGATCGATCATCACCAACCACAACTTTGTACATAAATGCAGTGAGTCCACTCACTGACTTCACTACTGAGAATACATAAGTGCAATACTCAATAATATCTTATCTTTGATTTCCACTAGAAGTGGCACTATCGCACAGCTCTGCCCTCAGAAAACCCACGCAAGAGATAAAGGAAGAACGAAGAGAACCTTCTTCAATCTTCAACCTGTCATCTTTTTTCAAATTCTGCGACAGGAAATAACAGGGCAAGTGGCATCTTTTGATCGCCTGATGCCTCCCCATAAATCCCGCAGCCAACGGGACAACACTGATTAGGCTGACACTGCTACAGGAGGCAAGAGAAAATTGAATCGTCTCCTGTCTTGCGTCTTGCCCTCGTGTCGTCCTTCCTTCTCCGTTGAAATTTCGGAGAAATCAGGGAGGTGCGCAATCAAATTCAACATCGCACTCAGCATCAGGCTATGTAGGGTACAGTACAAAGAACGGAAAACCACCTTTCGCCGTTGTTCTCAGTCCATTCCACACCTATAACCCATTGCAATACACAGGAAAAGGCTGATGTGAGGGGGTTAGAAAGTCCTTGGTTAGCCATGGACACCCAATTCTGCACAAAGAATTTAGAAGGCCGGTCCACGGGGCACTCATTCCAATTTCTTCATCGCAAATAAAGATAATTGTCTGAAAACCTTGCAGGTATTTTTTTCTGCCGTTCCTTGGCTGATCGTAAAAAATTTAGATCCGTGACTGAAACCGTAAACATGCCATAACTTCAATTACCAAACGTATCAATCCTAGGAAGAAAGTTTGGAGCGGAATTTGAAGAAAAATGAAGTTATCTTCCGATGGAATCTCAACACAATAAATTTGAAAAACTACTGTAAAAACTGAAACCCAGTTGCCCAATATTTTCGCAAAGGAAAAAACTTCTGCCATCTGAAGAATATGGTCTTTGACATTTTCTCAAGAAATTGGTTGTTGACGTGTGCACTTTTAAATTATGTGTACCTTAGATACGAAGAGGAAGTTCAATCTGAAAATAAATTGAAAAAGTTTCTCATCAAAGTGCAAATTTGTCCACACCAAAAAAGGAAACTACTCCCCAGTGCACAGAAGCGAAAGGTGACTGCAAAACGGAAATAATGCCACAACTAAGTGCGGTCTCTTACAATCGCCGACCAAAAATCGCGGTAGGCAAGTTTCCCAGGAAGATTTATGGATGAAAATCAAGGCAGACTTTTGGATTTATATTATTTACCCTATAAAGTCTAGTCCAGTCTAGACACCCAATAAATGTCTTCAACAAAGGCGAGCGCACATACTATAGTTCACCTCAACTCTCTCATCATGACTAATATTCCTTTCTCACCTTTTTCTTTTCAGTTTCTCAGTATTGTTAGTTGGACAGATAAGAGTCTGTCGACGAAAAAGTGCAAAAACTCATAATATTGAATAGCAACTTTGGACTTTCAATCAGCCACTGTTCGGTACCTGCCACCCACACCTCAAAATTCTCATCAAACATAAATATCAAACACCATACAGTACGTACAAACGTCTTCCTTTCTGGTGAGTTCTGAATTATCGGATCAGAGGGAGGGGAGCAGACGACCTCTTTGGGCCTTCAGGGCCCAATTTTAGCGGTGTTACACAAGTCGAAATAGAGCATATTTCTCATTGTAAATTACCGACCGCTGAAATGGCACAGAAGTGACCGATGGCTGAACCGAGGTGCGAAGGAGACTCGCGAAACGAAAGACGATTTACTGCCTTCGCTTACATAAATAAATAACTACACATGCATCTGAATGTGCATGCATAGCGCATCATTTCATTGGGTAATATTACGCAGTTAGTACATCTCAAACACTGAAAGATAGACCAACCACCACTACCAAAATTCAGAGAAATAGTATGTAAGGGCGAGAGAAATAAGGCCAAGGCACCACCGAAAAGGTCCGCAAATGTCACGGCAGAAGAGCAGAGGCGACGAAATATTTCAGTGAGAGAGAGAGAAAAGAAAGAAAAATGAGAAAGCGCGACACTTCACGAGAACTTCACACATCGGCATAGTACGACATATCGCAACTTGGTCACAGAACAGATGGCATTGAAAGAATCTTCGTCTCCAACCTCTTCTATGGGTGTACTGTGCATACCTACACTACTACACCAACAAGAAAAAGTGCCCAAAATTGGATGAAGGTGCCTGAGTTGCAGTGCTCTCTGGAGCTGAAAGCGTAAGTTGACTCAGAGGATAGCGCGAGGGAGGGCACGAGAAGAGATGAAGAACAGAAACTGGGCACCACAATTATTGCGCCCCAGCTCCGAAAGGCGGGCTCGAGTTTGGCCCGATAAAAATTGAGGGCAATTTTGGAAAAAATTTTTAATGAGGTCAATCAAAAATTACGGAACACGCATATTCTCTAGAACGCGCACGAAACCTGTGCGGGTGGCATGGCACATCCACGTCGTCTTCTTCTGAGTTCTGACAGCTGAAATATCCCCATAAAGAACTGTTGGGCTATGTGTTTATGTCAGAACAAAGCGTAGTACGCAAACGCAACAGTACACATATGTACCCTACGTAGTTCCATTCTTCGCTGAGGAATATTTCAAAATTGTCAAACCAGGATGTGCCCATCGTTGGGTTGGGAGCAGTCAAACTTATGTGGGACAAAGGGGGCAATATTTATTATAAAATTGCTGAGCGCTAAAGTTTCCTTCATCGTTCCTAGTTCCTCATAAAGTACGCGAAAACAGCATAACGAAATGACCAGGAACCAAATGGCTACCTATTTCCATCAAAGTTTGGAGGATTAGTATGAAAAAATTCGTAGCATGTCGGGAATGCCAGGAACGCGTCTTGCCCAACTTTGGCCAATGGGCAGCAAGCATCAACAGCTGGGTTTATGACAGCCCATTATTGCAAATTTCCAGAGAAGCTGTTTCACGTCGACTATAGTACACAACACACTCTATATGTTGTTGAAAGGGCTGTTCGACAAAGCGCGCAGACAAATTAATTCAGAAGCTAAGCAGGGTAAACAAGGGTAAACATAACGTAATCTTACCCACCCTTCGTGCTTTTCGTATGTACGTACATACTGCGCATTGGGGTTGTTGACGGTGCATATTTACGCCTATTCTCCATCATTTGGGGCGGCGATATGTTGAAGAGGGCACATAGGGCAGCATCAACCTAAATGAAAAACAGAAGCGCTCGTATGGATTGGTTGGGCGGTCCATTCATCCGGTGAAGGGAGGACAACAAGCTTGACCAAAAGTAAACACGAAGCGGCGGCCTGTCGAATAAAGGTCGCAAGACTACTAAAATATAGAGCTGAACGATACAGTGGTGAACTGGTCACCAGAGCAGAGCAGAGCTGCAAGCGTGGAACGTAGATGAGACAAAAATGACAGTTCTTGGGGAGATTATTCAGCAATCCAAATTACTGGAACATACCATACCTTTCCTGCTATTCTCTGACTATTTTTTCCATCTACCAAGAGCCCTTACTAGTATGGGCTCTTGATCTACGTACTGAAATGTATATCGCTCAGTGCGTGTCCTAGCTTTGATAGCTGGACCTACGCACGTACAGCGGTACAGGTACAGTACACCACGTGAAACGGTCGGACCACTGGAGGACTGAAGGATCAGTTGGAGTGGTGGACTGCGGACTAACACAAAGAAATACATAAAAAATATTGTTTCATGCAAGCAACAGTAATTTTATTCGCATTAGCATTCGCATAGCATATTTCATAATTTCAACGCAACAGGTCAAAGCGACATGGCAACAAACAACCACATGGCAGCAATGGCAATGGTACAGCTCAGCCTCCAGCTGTGGCCAGCAGACGTGAGATGCGTTCGATATGTTTTGTCGTCCACGCAGTGTCTTTGCACTTTTTCCACGATTTTTCCTTCGCTTCTGAGCTGTTCTATCACAGTTTCCGGCACCTGAAAACTCCAGCATGCTACGACCCGATGCCACACAGCTGGCTTCAATGGAGTCACATCATAATACAGCACTGTATCGTTTTTCGAGGATGGCGGATGAACATAGCGAATAGTTCGATGGAACAATGGTGCAATAGTGGCACCATGAGTTGACGCAGTTGTTCCATACCTACCACCGCCATCTCCAACTGAGACAGAGAAGCTAAATGTCGCTGGATAGAATGGAATTCTGGCACCGAGCACCAGTTTGAACGTGATCGAATCATTTCTTACCACAGGCACCGACACGTCAATCCACTTGCGCGCGCAATCACGATTATAGTCGGATGAGCAGAAGCGTTCGATGCTACAGTTTTGGCAGCCGCCGGTAAACTGAAAACAACGCAAGTACCAATTGTTGTCTTCGAATAGCCTAGTCATGCTGGTCATTCGTTGGTCACTGTTCGTGTCCAGCCCAAGACCATCAGCACGATAAGGATATCCGTAGTCGGCTATCCTGACAATCTTTCCGTTTCTCCTTTCACACTTGCTGCCATTATGAAACTCTATCCATCCGGCAAAGGCTTGACCGCGACAGATGGACACGACGAAAACGTCCAGATCTTGCCAGGAAATTTGACCACCATCTCCGGGCTTGGCAAGGGTCGAATTGATTTCCACATTCGCCGGCGGCGATCGTAATCGCCAAGTTTGCTCGATTCTGGTCAGCTGTAAACGCCGAACGTCGCAGCAAACGTTGACGGTAAAAATGGCAGAACCGGCGCTGTGGTAATTTTCATAGTAAGTCAAGGGTTCGCTGCAAGCTGATGAAGCAGCAGTGGGAAGAACGACGAAAGTTAGACTGGATGAGATCCAATAGCAGAGCAAGCGGATGAAGAAAATGGGTGGCAGTTCTCGCAGTTTGCTTCGGATGCTGCAGCAAAAATGTTGTCGTGGCATTTTTGTTGAAGTTGGTTTTGGGACTGAGAAGAGAAGAGAATAAGATCCGCTCGTCTGAGCTTGTAATGTTAGCTGAACCAGCTAGCTTACAAATGAGCAAGCTCCGCTGCTGCGAATACTAAAATGAAGTGCTTGCTACTGTGCGTGCAGCAGCAAAATAATCAGGAAAGGAGCCAGCCAGGAGCCTGCCTCGCTACATATGAAGTGATATCAGTCCCACACGTCTGCCTTTGCCCAATATTTTTGGCTCCATTGCTGTATGTAGTTACGTATGTACGTCAGGGTTGCCTATTCATATTCAAATTATATTCATATTCAAATTGAAAACAGCGTTTTTCAATTTTGATAATTCATATTCATATTCATTTTAATTAAAGACAGCTTGCAATATTCATATTCATATTCAAACTAATTGGAAGAATAATATGAATAGTTTGTATAATTTGAATAATATGAACAATCAATATTATCATAATTATCAAAATGTGTTTTGGAGAGTTGAGACAGAGAATGTGGTTCACAGGCTACTGTTTCTTCCACATCTTCTTTCTTTTCCGACTTGGTACTTGTATGCTTGAAGTAAATATCCAATGTTTTGTGGGTGTTCCAATAGCCAGAAAACTCTCAACACACCTTACTTCTGCAGTTACTGTCAACTTTTCAGTCAAAAATCTCTACCAAAATATCAAAATTAGATATTCATATTCAAATTAAAACCAGGCATTGAATTTTGATAATATTCATATTCAAATATAATTCCAAGCACCCCTTCAATATCATATTCATATTCATTTTAATTAAAATCCTATTTGAATAGGCATCCCTGATGTACGTTCATCTGGACTTGTAATTGAAGCGAGGCAGAAGAGATACCAAAATGGAGTCGTATCGAAGCAAGCTTACTTTGTTAGCTGGCACAGCAGATTTTGCTTGCTGAACCAACATTCAGTTGAATTGACAAGAATCGATCGATTTGCTTTTATGGCAGCAGCAGACGAAAACAAAGCAGCCCTAATCGTTGGTCGTCGTCTATGAACAAAATTACGATTTTAGACCCTGAGAAGCTTTTGCTATAGTTTGAAGCACTATCTGCGTCGGTGTTATATCCGTATCCGTGATGTTCATGGGAGAGAATATTCAAACTTTTTTCAGAACAGCCGGTCGTGCAGAAGGCAAATTACGAATTTTATGCGAGTAGAATATGCACAGTCCGCGGTAAAAGGTGTAAAACTGGTTGGGTAAAAGTATTCGCGCAAAAACATGAGAATTGACGGCCCGAAAGAACGCATAAAATTGTGGCCATTACACTCTGTAAATTCCTCTCTATATCTCATCAACTTCGACGCTGCGCGTAATACATAAGAGCCTGAAACTTTCGACAAGGTCGATTGGTTCTGCTGTCTATTCTCTTTCTCTTACACACGAACTGCAATTCAACTTTGTGGTTGGGAATGGAAAGGGTATTCGTCGTAAACCATAGAGCTAGATTGGGTACGTTACCAACCACTTTTCCATAGCACATTAGCGCTGCTCACATAAGCTCCATCTAGTCTATGGAATGGAGGCTTTACTGCTAACAGCTAGCATAACAGAATAACCGCGCAGAACGGTAAGGACTTGTGTTGAAGTACTTGGCTGATTGAATACGGCAAACAGTTGTTGGTTATGGGTTGAACTGTTTCGTGCGGTAAAAGGTAAGCAAAGCAAGCGGGTGATGATGATGATGATGATGATGATGAATAAATTTACTGTTACCACAAGGTTTTGCAAGAACAAAACAGAAACCAAATACATAACATACGGGATACGGTCACTTGGTAGCCGGTCACTTCGTTGCGGTCATTTCGTTGCGGCGGTGATCACTTCGTTGCGAGAACTTTCGTTGCGGTCACTTCGTTGCGGTTTTTTTCGTTGCGGACATTTCGTTGCGGCCATCCTCTGGTCATTTCGTTGCGAGAACTTTCGTTGCCGGTCATTTCGTTGCCGGCCATTTCGTTGCCGGTCTTGATTTCAGTTGGTAGTGGTCTTTCGTTGCCATTCACTTCGTTGCAGGCTAGGCTTAGGCTTAGGCTTAGGTAAATCTCGCAACGAAATGAACGGCAACGAAAGTACTCACTTCCAAATGACCAAATCTAGACCGGCAACGAAATGACCCGCAACGAAAATACCCGCAACGAAAGTTCTCGCAACGAAGTGACCGCGGCAACGAAAGGTCCGCAACGAAATGTCCGCAACGAAAAAAACCGCAACGAAGTGACCGCGAACCTAACATACAGTATGCCCGACGCAAAGATTAGTTCTAGGGGTCTGTTTATCAAAAATCAGTGTTTTACAATTCGGCTGCCAAGCAAGCAATGGTACGGTGGCAATTGCCTCTGTCTTGCACAGTCCTCTGGTGCGGTCTTGTCTTTTCTTTTCTCCGTTCTCAATCAATAATAGCAAGTATCTATAAAAGGCCCTACGGGCCCAAGAATATGTCAGTACCTGGCGTTTGTACTGGCGGCTGGCCCCGATGCTGTGCATTTTCTCCCCTCCCATGTTAGCCTTTTGACTAACAAATTTATTCGTTAGGGTTTTGCTATAATTTGTGCACTTGTTAGTGGAGGCCCCTAACATGTTGTTTGTTAGGCTTTTGGTCTAACAAATGTTTTTGTTAGCCAAACCACTAAACAAATTGGGAGGGAGAAGGGGTGAAGGCCACATCAGCCCAAGGGGAGGCGCCACAACTCGTACTTATGTTTCAGTTCACATTAACCGGGTGGGTCAACTAGGTCGGTATTTACCCGTAGCTTCAAGGTATGTGCAAAATTAGACACACCTTTCTGCCTGGGAAACCGACTGAGTTGACCACCCAGGTCTTGAACTAAACATCAAGTTCATAAGTTTTTGTGGCGCCTCCACATGGGCAGTGCGCCTACACCCCAATTCCAATCCTTCTCCCTCCAATTGTTAGTGTTTGGCTAACAAAACATTTAGACCAAAAGCCTAACAAACAACATGTAGGGGCCTCCACTAACAAGTGCAAAATAAGCAAAACCTAATGAAAATTTGTTAGTCAAAAGGCTAAATGGAGGGGAGAAATCAAATCGGGGCCAGCCGCAGTAAAACGCCAGGTATGACAATCGGGCCCGAGGCTTTTATAGATACTTGATAATAGTAACAACTCGCTGGTTAAGAAAAGAACTCTTATGGAAGAAACTTCTGTGTAGCAGTTCGGTTCCGAATCAAGAAGACTGATCCTATCAAAGCAGCCTTCAATCCCTTTCAAAGCCCAAAAAGACAAAAATTTTAGCTTTCTAATATCCGAATTCAAGCTTCAACTATTTCTCCACCTCCCAGTCCACCACAAGACAAGCTGAAGCCAGTCCGCATCTACCTGCCTCACTCCCTTCCTACCTGCTCGTCATTGATCATATTTTGACGCTGCTTCGATTTTGACCGCCGAATTTTTTATACGTATACATTATGTACGTATGTACAATACATGTAAAAGTGGGGTGATTTCTAATAAGCCAACTTATGCAAATTTATGTATAAAGTACTTGGAGCCATTTTACGAAGTTGAAACTACGTACGAATTGTATGTAGAGCGCTATTTTCATACACAATATGGTGGTATTCGCCATGTTTACTCATTTGTGGTATGCGATAATACCATTGGTGTATGTTGTGCGCACGCATGCGATCATAATAAAGTATGATGATGATTCCCGTTTATTATCGCATGGTGTACGTACATACATAATGCGCAAGATGCTAAATGCGCGCTGGCACTACTTCTGTGTTGACGAAGTTACAAGCTGCTGTCAACCAACTGGATATCATGGCGTCGAATCTAAAAATGGCGGCAAACCAAGGTTGATGAATTCTAAAAGGTTCTTTAGAAAGCCTCAGAGATACCTTGCGGTCGGTTTGCAGGTTGACAAGTTTTAGTTGCATGATACCAGCAGTGCTTAGTGAGTCGTATAAGTAACGAAAAGAAACAGCAGGAAAAGCAGGAAAAGAAAGCGAAGAAAGCGAAGCCGAAGCGACGGAAAAGTGAAAGGGAAGGGAAGTCTGAATCATCAATCAACAGAATCAATCAAGTGAAACAGTCAAGAAAAGAGAGAAACAAAAAAAACAACCGAAGCGAGAACTTGAGAACAGAAAGAATCGAAAATAACAAAGGAACCCCCAAGCAAGATCAAGCAGAGTGACAGGCGGAGGAAGGTTTGGAATGATGTAACTATCATGAGCGAAATGCATGACAAAAACGCAAAAAAACCGCTTCTGTTGTTTGTTTTGTTTGTTCTGCGGTCGTTTTGCCTGGGTGTTGGTTTGGTTTTGTTATTTTTGTGTTTTTTGTTCATTGTAACGTGATCCAGTGGATTGTTTGTAGTGTTTTTAATTGGGAGTTTGTCCTTGTGCGTGGTGTGGGGCTCTTGTCTGTCTTTCTTCCTTTGGTTGTTTTTTTTTTGTTTGTTTGTTCTCTACTTTTCTCACTTTTCACTTATTTTTTTCGACTTCCCTTCCCTTTCACTTTCCGTCGCTTCGCTTCCTTTCTTCGCTTTCTTTTCCTGCTTTTCCTGCTGTTTCTTTTGTATCGAGCGAGCAGGATCATGCAACTAAAACTTGTCAACTGCAAACCGACCGCCAACAGCCGATACTCCTAGAGGCTTTTCTAAAGAACCTAGAATTACATGCAACCGTGGTTTGCCGCCATTTATTAGATTCGACGCCAGATATCCAGTTGGTTGACCAGCAGCTTGTCAACTTCGTCAAACACAGAGAGTGCCAGCGCGCATTTAGCACATTGCGCATTATGTATGACGTACACCAGCGATAATAAACGGGAATCATCATCATCACTTTATTCAGATCGCATGCGTGCGAAACATACAACCAATGGTATTATCGATACCACAAATGCAGTAAACATGGCGAATACCAACCAATTGTGTATGAAAATAGCGCTCTACATACAATTCGTACGTGGTTTCAACTTACGTAAAATGGCTCCAAGTACTTTATACATAAATTTGCATAAGTTGGCTTATTAGAAATCACCCCATTTTACATGTATTGTACATACGTACATAATGTATACGTATCAAAAATGATCGGCGGTCAAAATCGAAGCAGCGTCCAAAATCATGATCAATGACGAGCCAGGGTCCAGGAAGGGAGTGAGGCAGGTCAGATGAAGGCGGCGGAACTGGCTTTCAGCTTTAAGTTTTTGCAAAATGGGGGAGGGTGGAAGGGGAGATGAGTAAGCTTGAATGCGGATATGTAGAAAGCTGAGGTTTCATTATGGATTGGGCTGTAAACAGGGTGAAGGCTTGGTGAGGACAGTTAATCGGAAAAAGAGGTTCTTCAGAGTTTTTCTAAAGAGTTGTTAAATCGTAGGCGTGCAACCGATTAAAAGGAAGGCCTGTTGAGGCATTTGAGCAAAAAAAGGGGGGAGGGAGGAAAGGAGGGAAAGATATGTTTAGTTAGATGGGGGTAGGTTACGGCAGGGGGTAAATTTGCAATAGAGAGGGAAGAGAGGAACAGTCTGAAAGTTTGGGCGCAGGGGGCACTCCTTTGTTTAGGGTTTGGCTAACAAAAACATTTGTAGACCAAAAGCCTAACAAACAAATGTTAGGGGCCTCCACTAACAAGTGCAAAATTATAGCAAAACCTAACATAAATTTGTTAGTCAAAAGGCTAACATGGGAGGGGAGAAAATGCACAGCATCGGGGCCAGCCGCCAGTACAAACGCCAGGTACTGACATATTCTTGGGCCCGTAGGGCCTTTTATAGATACTTGCTATTATTGATTGAGAACGGAGAAAAGAAAAGACAAGACCGCACCAGAGGACTGTGCAAGACAGAGGCAATTGCCACCGTACCATTGCTTGCTTGGCAGCCGAATGTAAACATGATTTTTGATAAACAGACCCCTAGAACTAATCTTTGCGTCGGGCATATGTATGTTAGGTTTGCGGTCATTCGTTCGTTTTTTCTTCCATTTCGTTGCGACCTTTTCGCCTACTTCGTTGCGAGACTTTCGTTGCGGTATTTTCGTCATTTCGTTGCCGGTCTAGATTTGGTCATTTGGAAGTGAGTACTTTCGTTGCCGTTCATTTCGTTGCGAGATTTACCTAAGCCTAAGCCTAAGCCTAGCCTGCAACGAAGTGAATGGCAACGAAAGTACTCACTACCAACTGACCAAATCAAGACCGGCAACGAAATGGCCGGCAACGAAATGACCGGCAACGAAAGTTCTCGCAACGAAATGACCAGAGGATGGCCGCAACGAAATGTCCGCAACGAAAAAAACCGCAACGAAGTGACCGCAACGAAAGTTCTCGCAACGAAGTGATCACCGCCGCAACGAAATGACCGCAACGAAGTGACCGGCTACCACGTGACCGTCTCCCGTATGTTATGTATTTGGTTTCCTGTTTTGTTCTTGGCAAAACCTTGTGGTAACACTAAATTTATACCTCATCATCATCATCATCATCATCATCACCCGCTTGCTTTGCTTACCTTTTACCGCACGAAACAGTTCAACCCATAACCAACAACTGTTTGCCGTATTCAATCAGCCAAGTACTTCAACACAAGTCCTTACCGTTCTGCGCGGTTATTCTGTTATGCTAGCTGTGAGCAGTAAAGCCTCCATTCCATAGACTAGATGGAGCTTATGTGAGCAGCGCTAATGTGCTATGGAAAAGTGGTTGGTAACGTACCCAATCTGAGCTCTATGGTTTACGGACGAATACCCTTTCCATTCCCAACCACAAAGTTGAATTGCAGTTCGTGTGTAAGAGAAAGAGAATAGACAGCAGAACCAATCGACCTTGTCGAAAGTTTCAGGCTCTTTATGTATTACGCGCAGCGTCGAAGTTGATGAGATATAGAGAGGAATTTACAGAGTGTAATGGCCACAATTTTATGCGTTCTTTCGGGCCGTCAATTCTCATGTTTTTGCGCGAATACTTTTACCCAACCAGTTTTACACCTTTTACCGCGGACTGTGCATATTCTACTCGCATAAGAATTCGTAATTTGCCTTCTGCACGACCGGCTGTTCTGAAAAAAAGTTTGAATATTCTCTCCCATGAAACATCACGGAATGATACGGATATAACACCGACGCAGATAGTGCTTCAAACTATAGCAAAAAGCTTCTCAGGGTCTAAAATCTGTAATTTTGTTCATAGACGACGACCAACGATTAGGGCTGCTTTGTTTTCGTCATGCTGCTGCCATAAAAGCAAATCGATCGATTCTTGTCAATTCAACTGAATGTTGGTTCAGCAAGCAAAATCTGCTGTGCCAGCTAACAAAGTAAGCTTGCTTCGATACGACTCCATTTGGTCATCTCTTCTGCCTCGCTTCAATTACAAGTCCAGATGAACGTACATCAGGGATGCCTATTTCAAATAGGATTTTAATTAAAAATGAATATGAATATGATATTGAAGGGGTGCTTGGAATTATATTTGAATATGAATATTATCAAAATTCAATGCCTAGTTTTTTAATTTGAATATGAATATGCAGAATGGTAATTTTATATTTTGTAGAGATTTTTGACTGAAAAGTTGACAGTAACTGCAGAAGTAAGGTGTGTTGAGAGTTTTCTGGCTATTGAAACCCCCAACACACAGATTTGGATATTTACTTCAAGCATACAGTACCAAGTCGGAAAAGAAAGAAGATGTGGAAGAAACAGTAGCCTGAGAACCACCCGACTGAACCACATCTCACTCAACTATCTGCTCAAATTTGAACACATTTTTGATAATTATGATAATATTGATATGTTCATATTTATTCAAATTATACAGAATTTATTCATATTATTCTTCCAATTAGTTTGAATATGAATATGAATATTGCTAGCTGTCTTTAATTAAAATGAATATGATATAATTATCAAAATGAAACTGTTTTCAATTTGAATATAATATAATTTGAATATGAATAGCAACCTACGTAATATGTAACAACTACATACAGCAATGGAGCCAAATATATTTCTTGGGCAAAGGCAGACGTGTGGGACTGATACCACTTCATATGTAGCGAGGCAGGCTCCTGGCTGGCTCCTTTCCTGATTATTTTGCTGCTGCACGCACAGTAGCAAGCACTTCATTTTAGTATTCGCAGCAGCGGAGCTTGCTCATTTGTAAGCTAGCTGGTTCAGCTAACATTACAAGCTCAGACGAGCGGATCTTATTCTCTTCTCTTCTCAGTCCCAAAACCAACTTCAACAAAAATGCCACGACAACATTTTTGCTGCAGCATCCGAAGCAAACTGCGAGAACTGCCACCCATTTTCTTCATCCGCTTGCTCTGCTATTGGATCTCATCCAGTCTAACTTTCGTCGTTCTTCCCACTGCTGCTTCATCAGCTTGCAGCGAACCCTTGACTTACTATGAAAATTACCACAGCGCCGGTTCTGCCATTTTTACCGTCAACGTTTGCTGCGACGTTCGGCGTTTACAGCTGACCAGAATCGAGCAAACTTGGCGATTACGATCGCCGCCGGCGAATGTGGAAATCAATTCGACCCTTGCCAAGCCCGGAGATGGTGGTCAAATTTCCTGGCAAGATCTGGACGTTTTCGTCGTGTCCATCTGTCGCGGTCAAGCCTTTGCCGGATGGATAGAGTTTCATAATGGCAGCAAGTGTGAAAGGAGAAACGTAAAGATTGTCAGGATAGCCGACTACGGATATCCTTATCGTGCTGATGGTCTTGGGCTGCACACTAACAAGTGACCAACGAATGACCAGCATGACTAGGCTATTCGAAGACAAGCAATTGGTACTTGCGTTGTTTTCAGTTTACCGGCGGCTGCCAAAACTGTAGCATCAACGCTTCTGCTCATCCGACTATAATCGTGATTGCGCGCGCAAGTGGATTGACGTGTCGGTGCCCTGTGGTAAGAAATGATTCGATCACGTTCAAACTGGTGCTCGGTGCCAGAATTCCACTCTATCCAGCGACATTTAGCTTCTCTGTCTCAGTTGGAGATGGCGGTGGTTAGGTATGGAACAACTGCGTCAACTCATGGTGCCACTATTGCACCATTGTTCCATCGAACTATTCGCTTATGTTCATCCGCCATCCTCGATATACGATACAGTGCTGTATTATGATGTGACTCCATTGAAGCCAGCTGTGTGGCATCGGGTCGTAGCATGCTGGAAGTTTTCAGGTGCCGGAAACTTGATAGAACAGCTCAGAAGCGAAGGAAAAATCGTGGAAAAAGTGCAAAGACACTGCGTGGACGACAAAACATATCAACGCATCTCACGTCTGCTGGCCACAGCTGGAGGCTAGCTGTACCATTGCTATTGCTGCCATGTGGTATGTTTGTTGCCATGTCGCTTTGACCTGTTGCGTTGAAATTATAATATATGCTATGCGAATGCTAATGCTAATAAAATTACTGTTGCTTGCATGAAACAATATTTTTTATGTATTTCTTTGTGTTAGTCCGCAGTCCACCACTCCAACTGATCCTTCAGTCCTCCAGTGGTCCGACCGTTTCACGTGGTGTACTGTACCTGTACCGCTGTACGTGCGTAGGTCCAGCTATCAAAGCTAGGACACGCACTGAGCGATATACATTTCAGTACGTGATCAAGAGCCCATACTAGTAAGGGCTCTTGGTAGATGGAAAAAATAGTCAGAGAATAGCAGGAAAGGTATGGTATGTTCCAGTAATTTGGATTGCTGAATAATCTCCCCAAGAACTGTCATTTTTGTCTCATCTACGTTCCACGCTTGCAGCTCTGCTCTGCTCTGGTGACCAGTTCACCACTGTATCGTTCAGCTCTATATTTTAGTAGTCTTGCGACCTTTATTCGACAGGCCGCCGCTTCGTGTTTACTTTTGGTCAAGCTTGTTGTCCTCCCTTCACCGGATGAATGGACCGCCCAACCAATCCATACGAGCGCTTCTGTTTTTCATTTAGGTTGATGCTGCCCTATGTGCCCTCTTCAACATATCGCCGCCCCAAATGATGGAGAATAGGCGTAAATATGCACCGTCAACAACCCCAATGCGCAGTATGTACGTACATACGAAAAGCACGAAGGGTGGGTAAGATTACGTTATGTTTACCCTTGTTTACCCTGCTTAGCTTCTGAATTAATTTGTCTGCGCGCTTTGTCGAACAGCCCTTTCAACAACATATAGAGTGTGTTGTGTACTATAGTCGACGTGAAACAGCTTCTCTGGAAATTTGCAATAATGGGCTGTCATAAGCCCAGCTGTTGATGCTTGCTGCCCATTGGCCAAAGTTGGGCAAGACGCGTTACTGGCATTCCCGACATGCTACGAATTTTTTCATACTAATCCTCCAAACTTTGATGGAAATAGGTAGCCATTTGGTTCCTGGTCATTTCGTTATGCTGTTTTCGCGTACTTTATGAGGAACTAGGAACGATGAAGGAAACTTTAGCGCTCAGCAATTTTATAATAAATATTGCCCCCTTTGTCCCACATAAGTTTGACTGCTCCCAACCCAACGATGGGCACATCCTGGTTTGACAATTTTGAAATATTCCTCAGCGAAGAATGGAACTACGTAGGTACATATGTGTACTGTTGCGTTTGCGTACTACGCTTTGTTCTGACATAAACACATAGCCCAACAGTTCTTTATGGGGATATTTCAGCTGTCAGAAACCTCAGAAGAAGACGACGTGGATGTGCCATGCCACCCGCACAGGTTTCGTGCGCGTTCTAGAGAATATGCGTATTCCGTAATTTTTGATTGACCTCATTAAAAATTTTTTCCAAAATTGCCCTCAATTTTTATCGGGCCAAACTCGAGCCCGCCTTTCGGAGCTGGGGCGCAATAATTGTGGTGCCCAGTTTCTGTTCTTCATCTCTTCTCGTGCCCTCCCTCGCGCTATCCTCTGAGTCAACTTACGCTTTCAGCTCCAGAGAGCACTGCAACTCAGGCACCTTCATCCAATTTTGGGCACTTTTTCTTGTTGGTGTAGTAGTGTAGGTATGCACAGTACACCCATAGAAGAGGTTGGAGACGAAGATTCTTTCAATGCCATCTGTTCTGTGACCAAGTTGCGATATGTCGTACTATGCCGATGTGTGAAGTTCTCGTGAAGTGTCGCGCTTTCTCATTTTTCTTTCTTTTCTCTCTCTCTCACTGAAATATTTCGTCGCCTCTGCTCTTCTGCCGTGACATTTGCGGACCTTTTCGGTGGTGCCTTGGCCTTATTTCTCTCGCCCTTACATACTATTTCTCTGAATTTTGGTAGTGGTGGTTGGTCTATCTTTCAGTGTTTGAGATGTACTAACTGCGTAATATTACCCAATGAAATGATGCGCTATGCATGCACATTCAGATGCATGTGTAGTTATTTATTTATGTAAGCGAAGGCAGTAAATCGTCTTTCGTTTCGCGAGTCTCCTTCGCACCTCGGTTCAGCCATCGGTCACTTCTGTGCCATTTCAGCGGTCGGTAATTTACAATGAGAAATATGCTCTATTTCGACTTGTGTAACACCGCTAAAATTGGGCCCTGAAGGCCCAAAGAGGTCGTCTGCTCCCCTCCCTCTGATCCGATAATTCAGAACTCACCAGAAAGGAAGACGTTTGTACGTACTGTATGGTGTTTGATATTTATGTTTGATGAGAATTTTGAGGTGTGGGTGGCAGGTACCGAACAGTGGCTGATTGAAAGTCCAAAGTTGCTATTCAATATTATGAGTTTTTGCACTTTTTCGTCGACAGAATCTTATCTGTCCAACTAACAATACTGAGAAACTGAAAAGAAAAAGGTGAGAAAGGAATATTAGTCATGATGAGAGAGTTGAGGTGAACTATAGTATGTGCGCTCGCCTTTGTTGAAGACATTTATTGGGTGTCTAGACTGGACTAGACTTTATAGGGTAAATAATATAAATCCAAAAGTCTGCCCCTTGATTTTCATCCATAAATCTTCCTGGGAAACTTGCCTACCGCGATTTTTGGTCGGCGATCGGCAAGAGACGCACTTAGTGTGGCATTATTTCCGTTTTGCAGTCACCTTTCGCTTCTGTGCATGGGAGTAGTTTCCTTTTTTTGGTGTGGACAAATTTGCACTTTGATGAGAAACTTTTTCAATTTATTTTCAGATTGAACTTCCTCTTCGTATCTAAGGTACACATAATTTAAAAGTGCACACGTCAACAACCAATTTCTTGAGAAAATGTCAAAGACCATATTCTTCAGATGGCAGAAGTTTTTTCCTTTGCGAAAAACTTGGCAACTGGGTTTCAGTTTTTACAGTATTTATTTTTAACATTTATTGTGTTGAGATTCCATCGGAAGATAACTTCATTTTTCTTCAAATTCCGCTCCGAACTTTCTTCCTCAGATTGATACGTTTGGTAATCGAAGTTATGGCATGTTTACGGTTTCAGTCACGGATCTAAATTTTTTTACGATAGGCCGAGGAACGGCTGAAAAAAATACCTGCAAGGTTTTCAGACAATTATTTTTATTGCGATGAAGAAATTGGAATGAGTGCCCTGTGGAGCGGCCTTCTAAATTCTTTGTGCAGAATTGGGTGTCCATGGCCTAACCAAGGACTTTCTAACCCCCTCACATCAACCTTTTCCTGTGTATTGCAATGGGTTATAGGTTTGGAATGGACTGAGAACAACGGCGAAAGGTGATTTTCCATTCTTTCTACTTTTACCCACTACATAGCCTGATGCTGAGTGCAATGTTGAATTTGATTGCGCACCTCCCTGATTTCTCCGAAATTTCAACGGAGAAGGAAGGACGACACGAGGGCAAGACGCAAGACAGGAGACGATTCAATTTTCTCTTGCCTCCTGTAGCAGTGTCGCCCTAATCAGTGTTGTCCCGTTGGCTGCGGGATTTATGGGGAGGCATCAGGCAATCAAAAGATGCCACTTGCCCTGTTATTTCCTGTCGCAGAATTTGAAAAAAGATGACAGGTTGAAGATTGAAGAAGGTTCTCTTCGTTCTTCTTCTTTTTATCTCTTGCGTGGGTTTTCTGAGGGCAGAGCTGTGCGATAGTGCCACTTCTCCCGTGGAAATCAAAGATAAGATATTTATTGAGTATTGGTACTTACTTATTCTCAGTAGTGAAGTCAGTGAGTGGACTCACTGCATTTATGTTCAAAGTTGTGGTTGCTGATGATCGATCCTTGAGGAGGGCTTCCTGATTTTGCTAAGAGCGCTTTGTGTGTGTAAATTTTTGCGGCTTCTGATGCATTCTATT